>WMED01020955.1:0-12035 GCA_019650415.1 Pipa parva
AAACTCTATATTTTAGCTGGAAAAGTTATGGGTCGTCTTATACGCCGGCAAATACGGTATGTATGAAGCAGGGGTGTACCGACTGCAGCACATCCTCGCACACTGCATTTGTCATGTCGCCCATTGCATGGCTAAATTTACACTAATCAGTTTGCCACAGTCACAGCCACAAGCCGCATGCTCATGGTTACAAAACAAAGTGAATGGGAAAGTTTTCTAGGTTGCCGCAGAACACATTGGGTCATCAACCTAATGCCCAATGTCAGCAAATGTGATTTAAATGAAATATACTGCACGGTTGAACTTTTGAACATTTTAAATTAGTAAATTCTTTAATGGGATTTTTTTTTTTTTTTACACAGATAAATTACAAATGCAGAGCTATTTTAACTGCCAGTTCTCTCAGCGGTGAGCTCCCGGCTAATACAGCAATGCGGGGGGACAGAAATTTGTAATAACCCATCTGGGTGCCAGGAATTTTTGTGAATATGAAAATATACATTTATTTATAACAAATCAACACTTAGGCAAAATTTTTTAAAAGCAATAGCATAGATATCGTGATATCGAATGGGTTTTTATCGATATCGCGATATTGGAATTTTACCAATATCGCAATATCGATACTACCGATATTGCGATATTGAATTTCGGCCGAAACACTGATTTCAATGGCAGAACGGCTGAAATTTCAATATCACAATATATCAATAATGGTAAAATTCCGATATCACGATATCGATCTTACCGATATTGGTAATTTACTGATTTTAATAAATTTCACCCTTAGAAATGGCTGAGTAATAAGGTAGCTTTGTTACAGGTATTTAACAGCCAAGTGTCCTTTTGGTGGTAGATATCCACTTCTAAGGTGATCTCTGGGGAGTCATAGCCCCAGTGCTTTCACTTTAACCTGCAATAGTAAGAAAACCCTGAAGTACTAAACTCACTATCTTCTTGATGGAGCTCAAAACTGCCCTTCTATTTAATATGAAAAAACATACACCACTCATGGAACTTACCCAGAAGAGAGGTGTTCAGGCTTGGCAGAAATGAAAGTGATACAAGATGCTGTGACACGATGAAATTTAGTAAACTCGTAAAAGCCCAATTTCGCTTTTCCAAGTTTATCCCGAGAACATCTCGGCTGTTCGTGCAGTAAAAATCGCTTGTTATTTTCGATCAATATTTACAGACTAAAACCTTTCGACTGAAATTTTCAATGGGAAGTTAGCCATACTTTACATTATTAGTTATGGCTACCTTTTTTTTATTGAAAAATGCGATCGGAAGTTTCTGTCGGTAAATATAGATCAAAAAGATCTTGCAAAATCAGGCTTTTCCGGGTTTATTAAATTTTGCCCAAATTTATGGGAGAATGTAATGGGTGCTGATAGTCAAAGAGAGCTCCTCATTCAGTAATTAGACATTCCAAAACCTCACTCTACATTGCCCTCTGGAAACAATCTTTCTTTCTCTTAGGACATATATTCACACAACTGAAAACGTAGGATTGCTAGTGACACCTTCTGGCTGGAGTTAGCAGCAGCAATTAAAGAAATGACAAGTAAAACAGATTGCAGGTGAACAACTGGGAACATAATCTAGTATTAATCTGTGAATCCATATATGTTCACGTGTTATGTTATTTTAAACACACTTTGTATAGATCACATGAAACATTGCACATACACTGTGCTTTCTTCTCCAGACCAACTCTATTTCACTCAGGGATGCTTACATTAAGAGTAGTACACTATCTTCTAATCAATAATGGGTGACAGAGGTTATTTGCTAAACAGGAACTCTTTATTTACAATAATGGAACTTTCTGTATCTTGTAGCATTTGATTACTTAATAGCACATTTCCATATTACAGATTTACAGTATCATTTTGTGCATTGTTACCCTCCTTGTGTAACAATACCAGTAGAGCCTCTTGGCACTTGCAGGGCATCCCACGTCTTACTGCAGGGGAATCCAGCCACCCATGGCAATTGAGGCTAGTGGGTCATGGCCAATAAGGGAAGTTGTATGGCTTCTAAACACTCTCTAGTTCCATCCAATCAAATAAGAATCCATGCAATTTATCGCTGCTTGATTTTGTTATAGGTACAAGAGGATTATGTGCCTATAGGTGACAAAAGGGCACCTTTCTCCGAGTCAGTGAAATAGGCAAGAGGACCAGGAGGAAACATTCTTACTAACAACCTGACATTTCACTTTGTGGCCTAAGGAAACAAGAATTCTGTTCCTATAAGCTCCTGACATGTTATTTTGGAGTTGCAACTTATACTCTATTTAGCTCTCTGTGTGACCTGGGCTATTGTTGTAGTAAAAAAACAACAACAACAAAAAAACAAACTATCTCTTGATAACCAAATAGTTTACATTTACACCACAGAAGAGGTTGCAAAGATTGTATCATTCTTTCAATATTACTGAAACTCTGCCCTGGCTGAATGTTTATCCTGGAGCAGGTTATAGCAGCATAACGGTAATTCCGGAGCTAACAGCAGGAAAACAAAAAGAAAGACAAAAAAGAAAATAAAAATGTTGCTTTGGGAAGAAAATGAAATCTCAGAAATGGTTAAGGACTTTATCTCCTCTTTACCTCTGTCGCTCATTAGATGGCTTTGTAGCTTTTTTTACATAGGCTGTCCAGAATTGTTTGTACCTAGGGCAGTGGTGCATGAAGAGGCAGTAGCGCATGAAGAGGTATTGACGCATGAAGATGCAGTGGTCCCTGACATCAAGAAGATGCATCAAAATGCTGCTTTAATGGATCCCACTAATTGCAATATAAACTGCATCAAAATCATACATATTCTTCCCATAAACTACAGTGTCAAAATGCCATGTGTGTCACTGGCCTTAGGGCAAATTATGCCTCCCAAACGAGTACAAAAAGGGTTTAATCTGTATTAGTCCAGTTACATACCTTCCAGGTGAAACACTGTGCAATGGCCATAGAGGGACACCACAATTTGTTTATTTTGTTTTTTTGTTTGTTTGTTTTCAATTTAAATAATAATTAGGACCATGCGTATCTCTCAAGCGGCATTTGGTTTATTGTCATTTTTGGAGTTATTTTCCTTTTTAAATAAATGTTGACAAACGCCTCTCTACATGCACCTTTCTTTTCAGTCAGATTTGCTCGTTTCTCTGGATAAACCTAGGTGTGTGTGCACAGATCACATCACAGCACAATGTCACTTCAAACATATGTAGAAACAGTTACAAAAGAGCCTGCAGAGTTAAACAATACAGAAAGTAATAAAATGTTGGGGAACACAACAAAAGATAAGTGCAGATTTATGGATAGAGTGACAAGCATTAGTGGAACTGTAAACATACCTTACTCATCCTTTCATCTCTGTCACTGTGGCAAAAACCAATAAAGGGGGATTTGTTACTAGAACTTTGTAAGGGTTTCCTTAGAAATTGCTTTTCACTTGGTTTGCTTCACTGGACCTGCCAAAGCTCTAAAAGGAGCGATTTGTGTGACAAATTACAATGCTAACCTATGTCAGGAGGCTTAAACATGGGCCTCATGGAAATGTGATTGGGTCTGACTGCTCCAAATGTCATTATATTAATAAAACTGGCTCCTGTATCCGGGGTGATTTTCAGCGGGGTCAAGCAGGGTTGACAACCCAGTTACATTTGTAAAAAGAGTCAATTCTACCATTAGCTTACCGATTTCTGTAGGTAATTTAATGTAAATTGACCCGGTTTTAGAAACAATATAAAATAAGTGCTGCTTGTGTCCTATATTTCCCAGAATTCTTTTGTAACTTTTTGAAGTTATAATGTACCTTTCACACAGTTTGTACCGTCAGATATGACATATATGTGCCTTTTTCTTCTCCGTTCATTTCCAAAAGATTCCTCTGTCGCAAACTTAACCCTATTTTAGTGCTGTAAGGTTGTGTATTGTGTGTAATTAGAAGGTTTGAATGCGTTTATTTCCAAGAGCTCTGCAAAATTTCTACAGATTGTATAGAGCATGGAAACTTAACTATGCTGTCTTCTTATATACAGTCACAAACCTTACCATAGTCTAGGCTTGGAAACAGAACCTATATACATAGGCAGAGGAAAATTATACTCATTTTTTTAATTGCCAGGAAAAAAGGAATGGGTATGTAACCTGTTTAGACTCAGCTGAAAGCAGCCCTGCCCTGCTTTAAAGGACAAGTTACACCAGAAAAAATCCCTATTGCACAGTGCTGTCCTGATGTTCCTCCCTGGAATGATGGGAGATAAGCACAGCCCTATCTGAGTGCAAGTTACATAGGAAAGACATGTATTTAGCTGAAAATGAAGTTTTCCAGTGGATACAGAACTGTGGACAAATTGGCTATTTTTTCCTTTATATAAATAAATCAGAAATTATTAGCATGCATAGAAACATAAAATATTCAATGATGTCAATCATAATTTATAACCCCATTATTCACCACTCCCTGATCTTTGCATATTTAGAAAACTGTGCAATGTGGCAACCAGACACTTACATTAAGACAGTCAAAGACTTATGGAGCTCTTCGTATCACTTTGCGTGCGTGTGTAAAGGTAATTCACTAATTCATCAAGCATCAGAGTCTGTCGCAGGAACAAATTCGATAAGGTGTACTGTGACACATTTGCCAGTTTTACTTCACCAGATTAAAGTGACGAATTAGGGGGCTCCTACTGTCCAACTGACTATGCCGCGCTGCACAAGAGATGGCTACTGACGTGTTCGTATATGCAGAATGTGAATCCTTTGTTTAGTGAATACGTAGTAGAGAATTAGGGGGAATTCACGATTGTGCGAAGTGAGCTCCGAAGCCTTTTGCTCACTTCGCACAGACTGATATGCGCTCATTGATGTCCTGTATGCGGACATCAGCATGCGCAATAAAGGGATTCCAGTCTCAGCGAGACCAAAAGAGTTGCCTTGCCGAGAATGAAATCCCTTTAATGCGCTCGCTGATGTCCGCGTGCAGGACATCAGTGAGCGCATATCAGTCTGTGCGAAGTGAGCTGAAGGATTCGAAGCTCACTTCGCACAATCGTGAATTCCCCCCTTAGTCACTGAGCACAGTGACCCGAAATGATGAAAATTCAATGAGGAAAGATTCTCGCTTTGATGAATAAGCCCCTGTATCCTTTTTACAGGCAACATTTGTATCTTTTTACAGCATCCGCTGTAAGACTGACTGGCTTGTTTTTATTGCACATTACAGGTTGCACCAATGTAACAAACTGAAAAATGTTACAAAAAACAATGCACTGGGTGAAGTATTCTATTCAAAGGATAATAGAAAAAAAATGATGTAGGTAATAGCAGGAAAATCACAAGGATAAACTAATAATTTATTAGGGAAATGATTGATTTGTATTTGAAGCAGTAATTTTTATATGCAGTACATTGTAGGATTGTATGATATGCACCACTTTGGTATAGGGGCAACTATAAACGCCATGGGCCTTACTGACTAAAGTTTGAATTAGAACTAGAAGTCACATCTATTTGCCACTTCTAGGATGCCCAGCAGTATTAAAGTAGTATTATGAGGCAGTGTACTGAAATACTTGTATTTTACACAGAATTCTTAAGGGAACATTTTACTGACTGCTAAGTTGACTAACTGGGGTAAGGATGCTCCTCTTTAACCTTTAAACTTACCATCTCACTCCTGATGAGAAAACTGTCACCACCTTGACTGAACTGTGGCCTAAATTAGGAACTAAACTGACCTAAGTACCATCAGGGGCTTTGCCGCTCCAGCTGGGGCGAAAGTTATTAAAATTAAAAAGACCGATCTCGTTTTTTTCAAGTTGATCCCGAGTTTTCTTCGATCAAATTCAAATTTGAATTTTTCAATGAAAAGGTAGCCATACTTTACATTAGTATTATGGCTACCTTTCCATTGAAAAATTTGATCGAAAAACTTGAGCTATATTCTGACGGGATCAATGCGAGATCTTGTGGGAATAAACTCTAAAAAATGAAATTGGGTCTTTTCAAGTTTATTAAATTTCGCCCCTCAGGTATCTCTTCTTGGGAGACATGCCTTGAGTTTCTCCAGGAGCCAGCAGCAGGTCCTCGGACAACATCATCAGGGGAATTCATCAACAGGGGCAAAGTTTACAGAGGTCTAGTATCCTATAGCAACCAATAAAAAGTTGCCTTTTAATATTCTTAATTCCTTATACCAGAGAATGCTGACTTCTGGTTGGTTACTATGAGTTATAAGAGCACTGTAAACCATGTCACCTGTTGATGAATTCCATTGCATGTGTTTTTCTTCTGCTCTTGTTATGTTGGGCTCATCCTCTTATATCTGCTGTTGGGGACCTCACTGAGAATGACACTCCTCTATAGCCAGCTGGGATTATTCCTGTTTTACAGGTACTGGGCTGCAGCTACCATTTTAGTCATTCAAAACATTACTTAGCACAAAACAAAACCATATAGGTGAGTGACAGCTGAACTAAAGGGAGAAAATACCCTTAAATGTTTTTTCCTCTTTGCAGTGTTTTGATTTGTGAGTTTGTGTCTAATAAGTTTATCCTAAAGGTGTGATGAATAAATGAATGCAAGTAATGGAGATTTTTTGGGAAGATGTCCTTCTTGTAGCATCTCCTGTTAGCTGTGGCTGAAATTTTAAATTGAAAATAACAGTAGAGAAGATATTCAGTGGAAAACATATACAGAAACATATTCAGATAATACAGGTGATGCTAATAACAGTTTTTTTTCAACTATTAGTTTAAGAAAGTAACGATCATATCATCTGCAAGTTAAAGAGGGCAAGTGGTCAGTTCTACAGCACAAATTTCTCCTGGGAGGTTTAATTGGCTGCTGGATCCCTCTTCAGACGTATACCCTAGTGATAAAGGGATTACAGGGTCACCAGAAGGTCTCTTTCTACTGAATTGCAGCTCCTCAGCAAGACATTTTGATGGCAATTAAAGGGGCTCTACAATCTTTTTATGCATTAAGAGTAAGACTCATCTAGTTTATTAAGACAATGGGGTCTAATTTTTCTTTCAGATGTTTGTTTTAAAAGTTACTTTATTTCTCACAATAATGTGCAAGTCTGCTGTATTTCCTAATAGTGGCATTTTTATTATAAAACTCAATGGTAAAACTGTCAAACAAACATCTACTATCTTTCTGTCAGTTGGTCGACCTGTCTTTATGTCTATCTGGAAATGCTGGTGGGTTGTTGAACACCACAAGGATTTAGAATAATCATTGTAATGCAGACATGCCATGTCCAGTGAGGGTAAACAGCAAACAAAGCCAGATTAAGGAACTGAAGGACCTGCTGCAAGTCCCTAATAACAGAATACCCTAAAATCTTATTTTCAACTTGTGGCAAACTAAGGTCCCACAATGTAAACCAAAATGGAATTATTCATTAAAGTCATCTCTGTGTTTATAAAAGGGCCTGGATCCACAGTTTCTATTGTCCATTTGGCACAGACAGTACCTTTAACTTGCACCATGGCAGTATCATTCTAATTTCTTCTCTGTGACTGATGTCATATGAAGTTACCCAGAAGGCAATGGACCCAGAAGGGAACAGATGCTTCTATTAAACCAATTTTGGTATAATTCCCATCTGTAAGTGCTCCTTAGTCCAATTTCAGATTCCTCAGTTGTGATACTGGATTCTCTAATGTCCTCTTTACATGTAACTACAGTACCCTGTACTGAGTTATTTTAGCAATCTGACAAATTATGGGTTAAAGTTAAACCCAAGTATGTTTTTCATTCTGGCAGCAGAGAAGAAAGCCGGAACTGGTTCTCTTCTACTTCAGAGGCCTGTCTTGTAAACATAAGGTTGCACAGCCTTTCATACAGTGATTCTCTAGGAATATGAGATTTTTTTTCTCAGTGAAATGCCAGTGCATATCAACTTTATCTACTCCCACCTGCTGTCCTTCTCAGCCTGACTACTTCATCTGCCTCCAAATCTGCACAAATCATCTCCAAAGAAGTACAGCACTGTTTGATACATGACAGGGATGGTTTCCTTTCTCTTATCACACAGCAGAAAGGTGAATGTGCCTGTGGACACTGCACATTTCTGTGGACAAACAATTTATACAAATTTGCCTCTTTTTTATTTTTTTTCTTTATTTCAAGGGGCTCCTGACTCTCCCGGAGCAGATCTCGTCAGTGTTCAAAAGTGATTGAGGCTCAGTGTTCTATTTTTAATCGGGCATTATATGTCTTTTTGAAGTCTGGGCCCTTGAAGTACAGATATATGCAACACCTCTTATTGATGCAGTGGAAAAAATATTATGTGCTACACAATGGAGTAGCCTGAGGAGGTTGTTGTGAATGTCCTGAAAACCCAATGAAGCCTGGGTAGACTCTACTATGTGATGCCTGTCTGAAGTCAGACCTGCTAGTGTTTGTTTCCATCCTAATGAAGGCAGACAGAAAGGACTGCTGTCATGTGGATTATGCTGATTTCTATGGAGACAGAAAGAAATCTGATATCTTGCCTTTATTTTTTTTTTCTGTACAGCATAATATTGCTCTCAGTGGCAACCATTTTCTTTTTTCTATTGGGTCTACTGCAGAAATGATATGTCATGATTTGTATGCATTGTATAACATTGCATATGCGTTAATGTGTATGCCAAAAAATATCCTGATAGCTTTCCTGTTTGACTGCTGCTATTTCTGGGGAACCTGTGTAGCTTGGTTATCGTACCAGGCACCAGGTAGCTATGCATCGGGATGGATAACTAGTCTGATTATCCCAGTTTGTCAAGTGAGTGGTTTCCCTCCACAGGGACCACATGTGATTTCAGTTAGCCAAAATCAGTACAGAAGTCATTACAGATGGAAGGTCAGCCAATTCTGTTGGTAAAATAAATATTTTAGTGGGCGGAAAGCTGCTGTGAGCTAACCAAAGGTTTCAGGGTACATTTATAAATTGGCTTTACATTCAAAATCTGATACTTTTAGTTCTGAATTTAATAACACATTATAGAAAGTTTACTGTAAAATATCAACATCCTCTGAGATGAAACATGGAATGTGCAACATTTGTACATCACCAGGACTGAAGATTGAACAATGGCATTGCTTTGTGGCAAAACAATCTAAATATTCTTCATTTCAACATCAGTATCCCCTACTTGCTTTCACAAACACCCACTAATAAAGGTTTAGACACAGGACTTCATATAAGCATATTAGCAAAATTTATCTTACAACTCTAAACCTAACCCTTAATGCAAAGAACCGAAATGTTACCATGAAATAACCTTCACCAGAGTACACTACATGTAGTGCTTGGGCTTCCTGCTGCTTTTCTACGGGTATGTGTTCTCTTCAAGCACTTTGCAAATACTCCCTATATTATTCAGGATCAGTTTGCTTCAGTATATATAAAGTGCCATGGGAGACGTTTTATCAGAAATACACTGGTGTCTACTGCTCCTGCATTCTTAGACAAGTAGAGTGAATACTACCAATACAAAACATAGGAACTAATTCCTGATTCGTGATTTTGCTCACAGGTCACATTAATTGACCAATTTTCTTCTTCTTGTTCTGATTACACCTGCATGTTGCATGTCAATGATTATCAAAGCATTACAATTATATTTAGAATAACAACTATCCACTATGTAAGATAAAGCTGCCCAATGCTTTTGAGTAACAATCAAGGCTTATCTGTTACCCCATGATGCAGTGCTGTGTTGTACAGTCTGAATCACTCAGACCTTGCTCCTGCTAAAGTCCAAACCAATCAATCTTACATCCTGTGGACAAAGTACCTTAACATCATTCAGAGTATGCAGTGATTTTAATCTGATTGATACGCAAAAATCAGGAAGATGAATTAACATGCTAAAGGATTAAGTTCAAAGTAATTCGAGTGCAGGCCACTATCATAATTCAGAATATTATTGTGATATTTTAACAATTGAGGAACAAAATTTAAAAAAATTAACAAAAACCATATTTATTAAACCTTTATAAAATTCTGATTTATGCTATTATACATAGGAAAATATAAGAATAATATATTATTAAACAGCTTCCATAATCAATAGCATTGTAAAATGGTAACATTAATACCATCGCCACAATTTCCATTAGGCTAATATAGTACAGTAATGTTTAACAATTTATAGTGATAGGTCCTCTGTTAAATTTGTTATATAATTTTAAGTACTCTGACAATTATGCTACACATAGTATATAGGACCCATGCCCTGAGGCGAAGATTAACGAGAGGCAGAGAAATAATGTACAGTGAATTGTGCGACAGATGTAAGGATTGTCAGAGTGGTAAGCCGGATAATACAAACCAAGTGTTACACAGATATTAACGTACACCATTGTGTTTTATGTAGTGATCAATCTAGTGACCATTTTTGAGTCAGCAAGTCAAGTACTTTTTAACCTTGTTTAAAGAAATCTCATAATCATGTTTCCTTCCTTTGAAGGAATCTGAATATAACAAAGTGTGCAAATACTTGAACTTAATGGACATAATTCGTTCTAAATTTGTTGTATAATGAAATGACGCTAGCACTTTTAGATTAATAAAATACAGCATGAAGAATGCCTATATCTTGGGGAGAGTGTATTGCGCTATGTATAAAATACTTTGTTAGTTCTAAACACATTTTAATGGAAGTTTAAAAATGTAATTGGTTGAAAAACTGCAGCCCTGATTGCATGGGGCAATGGTCATTAACCTTTACTTCTCCACCTCCCTACTGCTGCCTAACCAAGACTAGCAAATCTCATAAAGTTAATATTTATGTTTTTATGTTTATCTACTTCTGTTTGTTGATATAAATAATAGTTAAATATACATATAAAAACATAAAGAGGATAGTATGTGTGTATGTGTAATTTTATTTATAAAGCGCCACAAATTTACGCAGTGCTGTACAAATCAGCCATACAAATATACAACAGATATGGGAAAAGTTCATTACACAATACTAGTGAGTATAAAATCACTTTAAGTGCCAGGTTATGATTGACACAAGAGGATGAAGGTCCCTGCCCCATAGAGCTTACAATCTAAGAATGCTGTTGTAAATGGATCTGGATAAATTTCATTTTTTGGCAGGGTAGTTATTTAGTTTAGATAAAAGAAGGCCTTCTAGCTATTGTGAGGGTATTGTGTTTGAGGGGAGATATTTTGCCCCAATAATGAAAACATACTACTGGTGGTCAGTCCAGTTTTTGTAAACCACCCCAGCTGCAGGCTAGAGTCTAGTTAAAAGGCAGCTGGAAGAGCCAGTTTGGTGTGGTTGATGTTGCAAAAGGTATGATAATTACAAAAGACTGCAAAAGCACTTGATCGATTCCCTACACTATCTATAAATATATCAAAGGTTAATACAGAGATATTTCTCATAATCTAATCCATTTATACCTGTTAGTCTGCTTCTAGATCCCACTGGTTACTTTGCATGTCACATGTTACAGGGATGCGTGTTTGTTCACTGTTTTCACAGTTGTAAAGGTATAGCTTAACAACTGATAATGGTATAGTTTTAACAAGTTACACGTACTAAACAATCTCCAGATTACAATGTGTTCAGCAAAGCTGATTCTTAGCAGTTATATTTAAGCTTACACAGGGCTTGGCCATGGGGTAGACAGGGTAGGTGGCCGCATAGGGCACTGCAGGAGGGGGGCGCTATCTTAGTGCTTGCCCCTCTCCTTTACCCTCTCCTTACCTACCTCCTCCATGGCCTGGCTCTGTCTGCTGTAGAGCTAAGCGATACGGTGCTCTTTCTTACCCCTGAAATGATGTCACTTTCTGTGAGCAGCAGGAAGTTGAAGCAGTGCTGAGGAAAGGAAGGCTGTAGTGCTACAGCAGATAGAGCCAGGCCAAGGAGGAGGTAGGTAGGGACAGGGAAAAGGAGGGGGCGAGCACTAAGATAGCGTCTCCCCTCCTTCAGAGGGGAGGGAGTAGGAAGGAGGGAGTTTGTGTGAGTGTTACAGTGGGAGGGGGGTTGTGGGGAATCCCAGTGTATTAAT
>WMED01020956.1:0-12035 GCA_019650415.1 Pipa parva
ATTAACTCACAGGTTAAATACTGGAGGCAGTGGCTTTATTCAGTGCAGCGATGTGTTGAGTTTAACTCACAGGTTAAATACTTGAGGTAAAACCAAGGGTGTAGAGGGACATTAAAAGTAAAACAAGATATTGCTAATTCTCCATGTTGGATGTGTATAAAACCAAGGGTGTTACATTACTGTAATTTGTTATAATAATAACTTAACCAGTCACAATTAGAAAAGTTGTTCATGTTATCAAGGTTCACAGTGGGCCACAAACTTAATGAAATTAGGCAGTTCACAATCCTGCTAAAATCATTGTTTGTAATGCCCACCACAAATAAACCTTACTGGATGAGTTTTATATTACCATATTTGTCGGCGTACAAGACGACTTTTTAACCCCCGAAAATCATCTGAAAAGATGGTGTCGTCTTTTACACCCAGTCGTCTTATATGCCAGCAAATACGGTAGATTGGCATACAGTTAATGTATCTTTTTTGGTCTAAGTAAATAAAACAATCACTGATTTAAATCCTATTATGCATATATTTCCAAAGGCAGGAGAATTTCCTTTTAGGCTTATATTGGTCACATTTCTGTTTCCTTGGGTAATCATCTGATACTTAAATATGTATGTGTCTGCTTGAAGTTTTTATAGTGTGCTGAAAGCAGTGATGATAAAGATAAAGTAAGTATATATGACCACAATAGCTGTTCTCTTCTTATATGAGTCTATTTGCAATAAAACTAGATTCAGTGATATGGGTAAATTGCTAGGTTAGGAAATAATTGGAGAAGGTATGACAACATAATTCCAGAAAGGCATCAATTTCTAAATAGTTCACTTAGACTGTGATATTTATTCAATGGTAGAATGGAAGCTGGTACAACCCTTCCACTATTATTCACTAGACCTTTTTCTCATGTTTTATGGCTTTGTAGATAACTTTCTCTATAGTGCCACAAAAACATGTCCATAGTCAGCTTTAATTTATGGGTCATTTTATTTAGTCTTATGTCTGACAACATATTGTTATTTATGGTGACAGCAGAAGTAATTTAACTCTCCAATGTCATCCAAGGACGTGGGCTCACTGAATCAAAATGTTAGTTCTACTTTTTAATGGTTTTATTTAAAAGGCTACCATAAAAAATGAATTACTCCTTGGCTATCAGAAAGAATGCAATTACCTATGAATTAATAATATCCCAATCTGTTTTATTAGGTCACTTGGAGACAATGATGAATGCAGAGTTGAGCCTATGAACAAGTTACCTGTTCCAATATGGTAGTTCATAGGTAATAATAGTTTTGTTCATCATGTTTAGATTTACATTTCATAAAGGGAGCGCTATGCAGATTATATAAACAAGAATATAATGAATGTCGATGGCACTCCAACATGTAAAAACTTCTTTATTGAATCATAAAATCAGGTTCCAGGAAAATATTAAAATAGCATATTAGCACTAACGCGTTTCACGCTGAATAGCACTTAATCATAGTCTATTTATGGACTATGATTAAGCATGAAACACGTTAGTGCTAATATGCTATTCTAATATTTTCTTGGAACCTGATTTTATGAATCAATAAAGAAGTTTTTACATGTTGGAATGCCGGAGACATTCATTACATATAGCAGCTAATTTGGATGTTGGAGTCTGTCCATCTCCGGAGCAGCCAGTACACAGCATGATTACTGGTGTGAGTACTCTGCTTATTTAGTGAGATTGAGCAGTCTTGCCTGTATGTATATTCAGTTATATAAACAAGAACAAATGCACAGGCGCAATCATACTTCTGCAACACCAGCTCCAGTGAGTGTGTGGTTTAGGAGCTATAGTCTGTGGATAACTTTAAGGGGATAATTCACAATAGTGCGAAGTGAGGTGCAGAGTTCTTGCCTCACTTCGCACTGACGGATTTTGTTGATTTAGTCTTTTGTTCTCACTGAGACTGGAATCCCTTTAAAGCGCTCACTGATGTCCGCGTTCAGGACATCAGCGAGCGCATATCAGTCAGTGCGAAGTGAGGCGAGGACTCCGCACCTCACTTAGCACTAACTTGAATTACCTAAATGTAGTTCTATAATGGATAGTCTGATTTGTAATTGCAAGGATTTCAATTAAATATGTCTATCATGGTGGGTGAATGTTTATTAAACAGCAAGGAGATATGTACATAAGGACACTGCCACAATAGATATGTGCAATTAATAAACCCAATAGTGGGGTGGGTGCTCTGGGAATAAAAGTACCATGTAGCATGTCAAAGAACACCTAGACTGAGCAGACAGAATCAAAAAGTCATTAATTAGTTCACATACAGGGTAGAGGGCCCAGAAAATCATTAAAACGAGTCAGATTTGTTGCAAGACAGGTATGCATTATTAATACATATAACAAATAAAGTGGTTCAGAGAAGCATTCAGGGCCTTATTGACTAACGGCCAAAGAGTCAAGTATAGCACTGAATTCACATTTGATCTCCACTTCCACATATTTATTAAGCAGACTCTGCAGTATAGCGCATACATGTCTAATTCGTGTGAATATGATAGTCGTGATATTACAGAGCACTTCACATTAGTTTGCAGGGACTTTGACTATTGAACAAGTAATGCAATCTGTCAATGGAGAGAATTTGAGTAGGTGTACTGTTTCGAATTCACTAGTTCTCCTTTGGCACATCAGAGTGGAGAATTGGGGTTGATGGCAGTGCTCTGGTGTGGTGTAAGGTGACTATTCAAAAGAGATAATGGTGACTGTGACTAAGTGACAACATGACCTAGGGACAAGGTGACATAGAAATAGATTATTTACTTATATACAGTTAGTGGGATATGGTGAGGATGACATCACTACAGTTCACTAGGGGAATTCACATCAATTTGCATAACTTCATATCCTATTTCTATTCTACTAACTATGCCATACAATGCATCCAACAGCATTCATTGCTGTCCGCTTGTTCATCAAGTCTATCCAGTGCTTCATGAATCAGGAGAAGTGATTATTCGACTATTTTCGTGATGTGACTTGAATTGTAGCAAGTTGAATTAGAAAGGCAAATTCAGGGGGTAATTCAGGAAAGAGCGAACTTACCTGGTGATCCTTTGATTCACCTCGCCAAGACTAGTATGCGCTCCCTGCTCTACTGCACACGGAGATCAGCGAACACTTTAAAAGTACTTCGGCTCACCCGAGCCGAGCCGAAGTACCTTTAAAGCGTTCGCTGATTTCCGTGTGCAGGAGAGCAGGGAGCGCATACTAGTCTCGGTGAAGTGAATCGAAGGATCACCTGGTAAGTTCGCTCTTTCCTGAATTACCCCCTCATCCTTTAGTCAGAGTATTGCAGAATTACAAACAACAATTACAAACATGCAACAATGAATCTTATTTACATCAAGCATCTCTGAGTGATAAACCTCACTGGAAAAATGGAGTAGCAGTCAATATGCACAAGTAGTATGCAAGAAAACCAAGTATATGTAGTTCAAAGGGAAAAATCTGGTTTTCATACTCCCAGCAACAAAAATGGCATAAAAAGTAAAGTTGTGTTCCATGGAACTTTAAAACATGTCAGTAGTGTGCTTTATTGTCTGCGAATCAGTAAATCACAGGCTGCAGAACGGGAAACAATGCAATATGTGTCATAGAATCGATTAATGTGTTTTATATTAGCCTATGAAGAAAGGATATTTGTATTTCATATTACAATAGTATAATTCCATTTACTCAGAAGTAAGAAACACTAGCTATTGTTCTCTAAAATTCTTCATTATTATGTCTCCTTAACTGCAACAAAGTTACCTCCATCCCAAAATAGTAAAAGGCTGGTGTACGGCAGGATGTCCTTACTAGGATTTTATAAACAATTTCAATTTAAACCTGTCTTATGCCTTTAAAAATAAGATGCAATCATTGCATATATTAAATTGCATGGTATTGCAGGCATGGCTTCAGTCGCGCTGGCTTGTAAATATGCCAAAGGGCAAATGATATGAAGAAAACAAAGATAATCCATGGAAATAAATTATTTATTTTTTATGTGTTTTTTTTTTTTAATTTATATCAGAGAAAAAAATGGAAATAAAAATGTGAGAACATATGTTATGTTTAGAGGCCTGAAGGGCACAGGAATAATATCAAAACACAAAATTAGAACCTAGAAAAAGGTGCACATATGCAGAAAATGCATTGAACCAAGTCAAAAATCCTCCAAGAAAGGTAAGCCCTTAGAGCAAACTATTTCTAGGATGGATTACTTTATGTAAGTCTTCTATCATACTAAATAAGATTTGGAATTTAGATACATTATGATGGTTTTACTGTCCAAGCATTACTTTTTAAGATTTTTAGTAATCGAATAAAAATGTGTCTCTACTGTACAGAATAACAATGATACCACAAGAAAAAGCATGTCCTTGTTTTTTTAAGTAATTAATTATTAATTAAAGGTACAAGGTTGCCTTTAATGTTGCAGTAAATTCTCATTTTTTTTTTCTTCTTGAAGAAATAAAGGCAATATTAAAGGAGAGTGTTGTGACATTGTATCAATTATCACACTAGATACATTGTAGATAGCGATACTAGGTATGTTCACAAATTAAAAACAATTATGTTAATTAGTTGAGTGAGTTCAACACTTCACAGCAAGCACAATAATAGTGTAGATTACAAGCCCAGTGCATAGAAAGATGGTTTATTACCTTCAAATTTATTTGAAACAACTTCTCGTTAGAGGCTGGGAAAATCTGTTTAGTACCAATGAAAATGGTTTAAAATTAAATGAATCCCCTTTAAAAAGGATCTTTGCAAACCTTTTAGGTTTAATGAGTTAGTTTATCAACTAAGCCCCAAACAGATGGCTTTTCTTTTGAAGAAATAGTGGGTGGATGCGCTGTGCAAAAAAGAGAAAAGGGAAAATACCCTGGTGTGATATTGTTAAAATAATGAATTGGTGACACAAAGTGACCAGTGACACTGGTGCAACAAATATAACACGTATAGTGCTGGTGAAAATCACTGTGGGTCCAGGTAAATGTGCTTTAACACAATGTGAAGGTCTTGTAGAATGTCCAAATTGATCAAATGGTGCTGTGATCCACCAAGGACCCCCTTTAGGTAACACACTTACCAGAAAGTGCTTACAAAAAAGCACTGTATTATATTGAATCTCTGCAGCCTCCTTGACTTGGTCTCATCAACCCAGACTGGGTAGAAGGAAGAGATCATCACCACTGGATGAGCAGTAAAAAATATATTTTAATGGTAACTGATGAAAATAAAATATAAGCTTTGAGGCATAAAATGGACTATGTAATAAGTTCTTTAAAAGTCCGATATACGGATTAGCAAGGCTTTCTCAACGCGTTTCACCACGTAAATTCGCAGCTTCTTCAGGAGATAAAATCGTATGTATGTTGGACGCCCGATTCAGCGTTTAAATCAGGAAGAAATTGCGCCATTTTGGGAATTGCGCAATGATGTATGACGTCAGTGACATGCGGCGTGGACGTATACCCGGATGTTCTTGCTGGAAGATAATGCGTGTCAACTCTGCGTTCCAGCTGTGCTTGGTTTCGTATAGCTTACAGCCGGAATCAAGCCGGGCTGGTTCTGTGTAAGTCATAATCAGATGGAAACCGGGCAGGGTGGCAGGACACGAAAGAGATGTTCATTAAAAACCAAAATCGGGCCAAAAAGAGTGTGACTTATTCTTTGTACATGCAATACTAATGCAGGATCATACAGCATAAACATGACATACAATAATATAATAATGAAAATGAAAGAACATAAAAAATAAAAGTATAAAAACAATTAATATGAATGTGAACCTGCACTTATGCATATGATTAAGTAATGACCAAATGATAAAGGTTTTTTGTGGACCTGGATTTTGAGTAAGAAAACATGATAGATCCATAAATATGCCCCATGTTAGTTATACATGCAATACTAATATAACACAATACATCATAAATAGGTGATATTAAAAAATGAATGAACATGAATAGGTAATGAAAAGATGAATGAATGAACATATACCTATGTTAAAATTGAAAGAAATCATGACTTGGAAATGATGATTTTGTGCATCTGATTGTGAATAAGGGATTAAAATCTGTGTGTGGGTGGTTTAAGACTTTAAAATGCAGCTAAATCCAAATCTATGTTCAAACCATTAGGGGCTAGGCAGTTGCTCTTAAAAATCCAGTATGTTTCTCTCTGCCTTAACTTTAACACTCTCTCTCCACCTAATAGTTTATTGCTTATTTGTTCAGTGACAAAAAATTTTAAGCCTGTTGTTATTGTGTTTGTGTAAGAAGTGTGCCAATAAACTATGATTTTTGTAGCCCTTCTTTATATTTCTGAGATGTTGACTCAGTCTGATTCCTACCCTTCTCTTGGTCCTACCCAGTGCTTTTTTTGCACCATTACGCAGTGGTACGGAGTACCGGAAAATCTGAAGACTTCTTGTTCATTGCAGCAGGGTAACCAGGCTGGCACAGTGTTTAGCGCAGCAATGTAACGGAGATAGCACACTGCCCAGCAGCTGGACCCATTCCAAGAAGCAGCAGCGGCTCAACTGATAAAGGCGAGAGCCTCCCAGCAACTCTCTCTCCTGAATGCAGTGAAAGCTGACACGGAAACACTCGATGACGATTACTTCCAGAAATTATCATCTATGGTCGATAGTATCGAAATGTGTACTGGTAAATATTTTTTTACAAAAAAAGCACTGGTCCTACCTATATATAATAGGTGACATGGACATCTGATCCCATAGACTACGTGTGTGCTTTTACAATTCCAAAATGTTTTATTTTGCAGTATACCCAGATTTAACTGCCTTGGTGGTTTATTGATGATATACTGGCATGTTCCACATTTCCTGCTGTGACATTTGAAAGTACCCGTTTGTATTGGTCATGTGGTTTTGTTTTTATCGTTCTTAATTTTAATTCGGGAAGGGGCTATTTGACCTTTCAAGGATAAACCACGCTTATAAATAAACGTTGGTTTGTTGGATAATGTGGGTCCCAATACCTCGTCTGTTAACAGCAAATCCCAATATTTACTGATGGTTTTCTCTATTTCTTTTGATTTGGTACAGTATCTACTGATAAATGCAGTGTCATACTGTTTGTTAACCTTATCTTTATTCTTATTAGAAAGTAGAGATTCTCTAGTGATTGAATCAACTTTATTTCTAGTTTTATTGATTATATCCTTATCATAACCCTTTAATTTAAATCTGTCAGATCGTTAGCAAAATGACTGTATTCACATGGTTTGGAACAGTTCCATATTTTTCTATGAGGGACCCTTTCATTACAGATTGATATCGATATCATGACAGGTGAAAGGACAGGACCATAGGGAATAATGGGTTTTCGCCAGTCTGAAGGTGAAGAAATCTTTTGGTCAATTAAAATTGTTCTTGAACAGTTTAGTAAATAGCAAAAACAGTGATATTGTTAAAAATAGGCTGTTTCCATTTATAAGTCAAAATTTTTTTTGACTTTAGTAAATGCCTAGTCAAATGTGTTATAAGATAATTATTCAATGTATTTAATGTTCATTATGCCATAAATGTATGCTCCAGTTGTTTACATAAAACTGCTTGAGGTACACCCAAGAACACAACAGAAAAATGAATATGTCAATTTAAAAGCCACAAGCAAATAATCAAGCAAATATCTATAAGACTCTCTTAGCCTTAAATAGCAAACATATGAATGACCCCTAGTGGCCATCCATGATATTTAAACAGTATCTAACATTAAAGACCTCAGTCAAATTGTATTTTATAGAATATCATATCACCCTTGAAAATCGTATTACTACCAAACAAAATGTGATATTTTACATCATTGCACTCCATTTCTAGCCTAATACATTACATTCCTTTTTTTTACATTTACATTCCTTAACAAAATTATTAGACATCCATTTCAGGATACGTACATAAGGGTGGTTTGCTGTGTGGCTGGCCAAGTTGCATTTGCTGTGGAATCATGCATACAGGAAGACAGTGAGAGACTGTGTAGTTTTAGAAGTATAAGTCAGTACACGCACAAATTCCAATAATTATAGAAACATGTGGATGCATTAAGCCAGTGATGCCCAACCTATGGCCCACGGGCCATATTTGGCCCTCAACGTGGTCCTATCCGGCCAGAATTCTGACATCCGAAATGTTGCGTGTAAGTGCGAATTTGCCAGCTAAAGACAGTTGCAATAGACTGTTAGTGTCGCAGTCGCATCTTTATAATGAGAATATTGTCGAAGTCGCGACTTTACTATGGAAAATTGTCACAACTGTTACTTTTAATTTGTCGCGGCCACAATTTTATATGGCCCCCAGGCCAAAGAAAGTTGGGCATCACTGCATTAAGCAGTGTTCATATAGGTTCCTGCTGAGTTCCTTCTCATGGTTGTTCACACACTGAAGGTCTCCTACCTTGAAAGTGTTTCCATAGAGTTTCCCACTCTCCCACACAGGCTGCCAAAGTCTCTGATGCAACTGTAGGTTGTCTGTCCTTACTGTAAATGTCCACCCACATACAGCTGAGGTTTTACAATCTTAAAGGAGGCAAGGTTACACAACCTCAAATATTCTTACTTGTTTCATAAAGGCACTGAACATGTTTAAATATACATGTCTTTTCAAAGGAAATACAACCACTTTTGCAAATACCTCCCTCTGTGCAGCGCACACCCAATCCATACGATTTAGCTTTTTTAATAACAAGTTTTCCAATGGATTCAACTTAAGCTATTTTATAACTTTATTTTAAATACATCTCTTAAATATTTGAAAGTTAACTGAGAACTTTAATTGAAGATTGTGAAAGCTTAAAAAGAAATAAAAGTCTTGCCCATTTAATACATTGTATATAAATTATAACCCTTAACATTTTACAAAAAAAAAAACAACAGAATTTGTTCATTTGTTGATCTTTGCTGCACAAAATGAAAATTGTACAAGTTATTCCAATACTGCGAGTAACACTTTATTAAGTGGATAAAGTAAATGTGTGATGAGAATTTATACAGACATTCTAACTTTTGACATTGGTTTGTATAAACTTACTGGAATTTCTATTTAACATTTACTTACTGGTTTGTATTTCAAATTTATTATCATACTAGAAGTTTACTTCTGGGAGCTGAATTCAGTCCTTAAACCTGAGGGGTTTGAACTCCTTAGTTAATGTAATCACTAACAATATTATTGCAATACTTAACTCAGATCCACATTTGTATTGTGTATTCAACTGCAGTTTATGGTTAGAAATTATATTTCAATCTCTTGTTTACAGGAACTAAATTGTTATCCATTCTTTAAGTTGAACTATTCTCAGTTAATGAGCCTCTGTGGAGTCTAATATTCCGCTTGCAGTTTTCTCAAGCTCCTGGCACTGAATGGAAAATAAATCTTTACGAAGATGTCACGTTACCTACATAGCAACAAATTCATGAACTTTATTGACTAAAATAATGTGGAAAAAAAAACAAGCACAAAATTTATCAACTATTTTCATGTCACAATATTACCTCACAAATTAATAAATTAAGAAAAAAAAACTGTAACGATAACTGCATATAACGATTAATCAAAATGCAGAAAGAACATTATGTTTTAATTAAAGATAACAATAAGGCACATATCAATGCTAAACGTTTCTTTCTCCCCTAAAAAATGAAAACCACATGTCCAGGCTTGCATTGAGGCATTGCTTACAGAGAGGTGGGAGATCTGTACAGGGGTTTCATCATTTTCCATGTTTGTTGTTCTTATTTACCTCCCTTAAATAAATCTACCAATGTCTACTTGTTTAAAAAAAAAAAGGTTGCAAAAACCTTACTCCAGGAGCAGTATAATGCCTTTCACTGTACATTGGATTTCTAATTAATCATTAAATACTATTCAAAATACAGTTTTCATTCACTGGCTTTCTTTGGATGGATATACACTATACCAAGCTGGATGAAATGAATTCTCAAGCGAAGTAATGCTATTTGGATTGTGTGCTATCACACAATCATATCACAGTTATCATAGCCTAAGATTATGTTGTTTTAAAGAAACAGTAACATTACCAACATTGATTAACCAATCTAATGAAGTCTAATAAAATCACCAGAAGGGTGAAGTCCTGTAAGAATATTATATACAGTATCTTCTAGGAAGCTTACATTATGTTGTGGTAAATGTGGACCCAGTCTAGGTTTCCATTAAACAGAGTTCCTGTTCCATGCAGGATGGAGCCCTCAGATGTGCAATCAAATGCTCTTGGTGTGAGCTTCAAATTAAGCAAAACTACTGAGAGAAAAGCCATGGTTTAAAAAAAAAAGATAGGGTGGATGAGTTGTTGATCCATAAAAGGAAGTATTTATACAGTTTATATGGATGCTGTAGATCTCCTTCAATACATTTTTCAACAAAACTGTCTAGTGCTTCTAGTTTATCTCAGTTGACTGCAATTGCCTACAGCAGATGAGAGAAATGTAATTTTTTTCTTTTTTTTATCAATAGAATAACATCTAACGTTATTATAGGCATTGTTCAATATAGAATTACTTTTTATGGAAAAATTTATAAAGGTCATTTTGACCTGTGCGATTACCCAAATTATTTTTCGTTTGCTGTAATTATTGATTCGATCGGTTTATTTAGGGTTGGGGAAAAATGGTGAGATGGAAAAAGATCAATATTGAACATTATTAATGTATTAAAACTTGCACATTTTTGCAGTGTTTTCTGTGACAGCCCCATTCCATTTTCAAAGGATATCAATATCACTGATATTTTTCAATGGGAAGACTGATCGGACTTTGCCTATTTTGCAAGACCATCTCCATAAGGAATAAAGAGTTTTTACCACCCTAAACCCGGTGAACAGATATGAAATGAAAAACAAAAATCAAAAGAAACCAAAAAAGGGGGGTTATAGTAGCACACCCTATTGGTTTTAAAAAAGACAGATGGAAATTTTTGAAAAGCTATATTTTCCAAAAAAACTTACTAATAAAAGATGGATTTATGAGGTATCATATGTGGCTTCTAATTTCACTCCTCCGTCCTCTTTGTCTGCTCACTCTACTAGATCTGTTAGCTCATCTCTCTACAATCTGACATCTCCAGAGCATATTTGCAATGCAGCCACTTGGTCTTCGTGGCATACATTTATTACATTTTATAAGATTAATGTAGCTGCATCCGCTACAGCGGGTTACGGCAGAAAGGTGTTGCAGGCTGCTGTAGCACATATTTAAATTGCCCACCCAAAAAATTAAGGGACAGCTTTGGGACGTCCCATGCAGTGCACTATCAGGAAGGATCTTATGAGAAAGAAGGATTTTTAGCAACTTACCTGAAGTAAAATCCTTTTCTCATACGATCCGGACTGATAGTGCAGATATTCCCTCCCTTACAAGTTTGTTATGTGTTAACATTTTCTATATTTTGTTTGCCATTGCAAGTTTTCTCTTAGAGTGTTATCTCTATGTTATGGTATATCTATGTTGGTTCTGCTCCGCTCTTCTGTCTCCTGTTGTGAACTTTGTTATAGAACCGATTCAGAGGCGGAGCTACTGGGCTTATATACTGGGAGGAGCTACCGGGCTTATATACTGGGAGGAATGGCAAAGTCTTTCAGTCCCTTTGTCAGAGAAATGAAGCAAGAGGAGATTAACCCAGGCAGTGCACTATCAGTCCGGATCGTATGAGAAAAGGATTTTATTTCAGGTAGGTTGCTAAAAAATCCTTCTTTAATGAATATAACAGGCATTGCTGTACAAATCATATGGAAGATAAAACCCTCAGGAATTCCAGTCCTTTTAAAACAAGCTTTATCCAGAGCTTCTCATACAAGTAAACACAGTGTCGTACACTCACAGACTTACAGGTTACTTTAGAACTAGCAGACCAGGTCTGTTATCTGCTTACTATCGGTGCTGCCAAACTTTCGTTCCCATTACTTCCCCGGCCATGTGATTCAGAGGCTGAAATGAGATCAGCTGCTGGTCA
>WMED01020958.1:0-12035 GCA_019650415.1 Pipa parva
TGGAATAAAAAACGCTGCTCAACGCGTTTCGCCAGGCTCTGTGGCTTTGTCAGGAGCAAAAAATAATTTGATGGAAGCAGAAGACTTATAACTCTACTACAACATGCAGAAAACACCAAAAAAGCATTTTTAATAATAGCACTGGACACAGAAAAAGCCTTCGATAGAGTCCATTGGGACTTCTTACAAAAAAAATAAACAAATTCAAGCTTCCCTCAGAATACCCCAAAGCAATAATGGCACTATACAGTGAACCTACAGCTAAAGTATACACCCAAGGAGTAATATCTAAACAATTTCCAATATCTAAAGGTACAAGGCAAGGCTGCCCACTTTTGCCACTGATATTCACCATGTTAATGGAACCTAGCAGAAAAAATTAGAAACAAAAACAAAAACCAAGGCTTACAAATCCATAAAAAAAAACCTACTGCATAGGACTATATGCAGATGTCATAGTGCTTACAGTACAAAATCCTGAACAATCAATATCCAACCTATTACAAAAATTACAAGAATTTTTAGAAGCCTCCTACTACAAATTAAATATTACTAAATCACAAATATTAAGCATAAATATGACAAAAAAAGAAACACAACAACTTCAACAAAAATATCCTTTCCAATGGCAATTCAAAGAGATACCATACTTGGGAAGTATAATAACTTACCCATCAACAAACCTGGTTAAAGCGAATCTTACCAATTTGTATCAGAAAATAAATAAAGATATCCAAATAATTAAAAAAACATGAGCTCTCATGGATTGGGAGATTTAATGCTCTAAAAATGATAACTCTCCCTAAAATCATACATCTCCTAAGAAATCTACCCATGACAATACCCAAGCTACAAATCAACAAAATTCAAGCTAAATTGAACTCAACAATTTGGAAGGATTATAAACCATGAATAAATAATTACATCATGACTAGAACCACCAAAAAAAGTGGAATGGGAGTCCCATCAATAATTCATAATTACAAAGCAGCCATCTTAGAACAAACAAGTTATATATGGCTAGCAGATGAAACTAAAAAATGGGTAGAACTTGAATTAAGCCTTACAGAAATTCAACCACTCAGATGGGAAATACAAAAAGGAAAACAAAATTCAGCTAATAAATCAACCTTTTATACTATTGATACCACTAAAAAAATCTGGGAAGAAACACTCCTCAATAACCAACAATTCCAAATCATTCCTAAATACATAACTATGCAAACAATGGAAACTCGGATACAAGACTTAAAACTAAACCTGTGGGAAACACAAGGAATAACTAAATAAGGAGATATTCAACAATCTCAAGACAAACTAAAACATTTCAAACAAATTATAAAACAATACCAAATAACCAATAAAGACTTTTATAAATATCTCCAAATAAGGCACTGTCTAGGCAAGATTATCACAAACCCTCAAATAAAGCCAAACCCACTAACTCTATAACTACTAGGACAAATATCACACAAACACAGACTATTCATATGTTATGGACAACTTACCCAGAAATTGGAATTCAAAAAAACTTACATTCATGAAATCATGGGAAACAGATCTTCAAAATGAGATAACAGAAGAACAATGGCAACAAGCAATAAATGAAGTACCCCGAGCTTCACAATGCATAACACACCTAGAACAAGCTAAAAAACTAACAATGAAATGGTATCTCACACCTCATCAAATTGCCCAAATATATCCAACTGCCAATAATCAATGCTGGAGAGAATGTGGCGAAGTGGGCAAATTAATACATATTTGGTGGACATGCCCAAACATCCAAAACTTCTGGAAAGAAATATTCTAATTATATCTAATATATCCAAACAAAAAATAAGACCACAACCATTTACAGCATTACTCTCAGGAAATCTACAGGACTTTCCTCAACACAAAAGAACAGTAGTTATACATATTCTTATAGCAGCAAAAACAGCACTGGCAAGACACTGGAGGGATCCAAACCCACCAACAATTCAAGAAACATTACAAATAATTAACATCAACGCAGAATATGAAAAAATAATAGCTGATGCCCAAAACAAAACCCACAAATGTCACAAACTATGGGATGATTAGTTTAAAAGTAAATACCACCAAACAAACAAAAAAGAGAGAGTTGGGAGCTCATCCTAGTCACCTTCCCCCCACCTCCTTCAACCCCCTCTTTCACTAATACTTAATGTTTAATAATTAATGTTGAATGTTAATTCTTATTTTTTTTCTTTTTCTCAATGCTAGAACAAAGTAAATTTATTATGATCAATGAAGTCACATTGATGTAAACAAATTAATTTATATTTGGAATAATATCATATGTATGTATTTTTCTTTTTCTTTGTTTAATAATTAATAAAAATAAAGTTTTAAAAAAAAAGAAGCAAACACATTGAACCTTGGGCAAATGTTGTACAATATCTTGTCATCACAAACCATCTTTTCACATTCCAGCAAGGTCAGTCTCATATTCATTGCGAAACTCCAGAAATAATCTTTCTTTTTAATTAAATCCCCCATATAAAAGCTAATGTTATGCAAAGATATCTATATTGTTGACTAATGAAACAAACTTTAACTCAATGTCCAAAACACTGTAGCTCCTTCAAATTGATTGCTGGCCTTTCCATGACTTTTATTACAACTTTCAATTCATAATACTTTAGACTCCCTAACATTTACATATTGTTTTGCATGTTTTGTCTAATTTATGCATTTGTATCATGTTACCTGTAACCTCTACGCTCAACTCAAATCTATCCTTGGGTACCACTTGTTTTTGAGCTCAACCAAATCTCTGTCCCCTTCTGAAGCAAAAAGGTTTGTGTTTTCCAAGATTACCTTGCTGCAGTTTAGCTTGCTAGATGGTAAATTACCAGTAGAAAATGTATTATTGCAGCAGTTTGGTTAACTGTTGGGTTTTTACCCCAAAAATAATTTTACTGGTTGATTACATTTTTTGTCATCATTAGACAATTGTTTTTCAACTATTTCATTTTTTCCCCTTAATATTTGATTTGGTCATAAAGTAAAAAAATAAATTTTAAGTTTTGTTAAATCCATCAATCAAGTAAGGTTTTGAACAATTGTAAAAGGCAGTGTCCATATAATTTGAATAGAAATAGGCACTATTACACAATTTATATACATGGTTGCTCAACTGAAGCATCATATGAGTATTGCAAACCAATGAACAAGATAATTTATTCTACTGAGCCAGAAGTGTCCGAATATACTTCTAGAGTTTACTAGTAATATTAGCAAGAAACATGGCAACTATATTCATGTCTAGTTAGATTGTCTCTAAGTTACTTGGGAAATGGATTCTGAAGTCTAGATTCATCACACACATGACTTTCAAATATATGTAATAAAAGAAGTGATATTCACAAGATGTGAAGTCAATTCCATCTCTTTTCTCTTTACTCTGTGTACAATATAATAACAATCCATAACAATTTGCAGCACAGCTCAGTTTAAAACTACTGAACATCATGTAAAGAGTAAATGTGTGAATTTTTTGACACATTTGTAAGTGACACTCATTAAAAAACAGGAACTGGCAATATTTTTGTCCATATTTTTCTGTCTTTCAATCATTATCCATTTGTCATGAGTCAGTTCAAAGCAGTAAAAAGGCGCATAGTGTTACAGCTTGCATATCATTTTTAGATCACGTGTCTCTGGATAATCATATTGTTTAGTATTATTTGTCTGTTGTGGATATCTGTATTAAAGGTAGGGAGAAGTAAGCAAGCAAAGTGATGCTACTGTACATGCAAAATGTTGTAGAATGTGAATCCATTTTATTACATTCCATTATTCTCATATTTTAGACAAAATTAGCATTGTTATACTATGTTTTACAACTGAAGCTAATCATTATGTGTTATATTCTACATCATAATGTTTAGCGATATTATAAGTACTTTTGTAATAATCCTTAGTGATGTTGTAAGTGTTTTTGGAATAATCTACATTTGAAAGAACAAAGATGTCCTACTAGATCATTATTGATGGTTTCCAAAAAATATCTAGAACGTTTAGAAGTTCTGGATTTCCCGCAATCAGTTATATGTTGGAATGAAACCATTCAAAAACATCTCATCATTTCATATATTCTCTTCTTCTTTTCAAAAGGAAAAAGATTTTTTTACATTTCTTTCCGCCTACCACTTCATTGTTTCATATAATTGCAATATCACTAAATTACAATTATTTTTCTTTTTTTTAGATGAAATCATTTTGACCTTTTGGATCCGTTTCAACACTATTTGCAGCATTATTTTTTGTTTACTGCGCTTTCCAATTTTTCCAATTTATCACAGGGGTGAATAAAATTTACTGATACCTAAAAAGGTCAATATAATAATATGATAATTATTGATTCATTAAACTGCCACACTTATTTAGTCGACTTTTATAAATATCATCCTTAGAATATATATCAATCAGCCATAACATTAAAATCACTGGCCTAATATTGTGTAGATCCACAGTAAAAACATAATGACCTTGTTAAGGCATGAAGAGCTCTGAAAGAATTCTCTGGTTTCTGGCAGGAAGAAGTCATCAGTGAATGTACGTCCTGTATGTTATAAGATAGGGCCTCCATTACCCTGTTAATAGATCACTGGCTCTTCTTCCTTGGACCACTTTTGCTAGGAACTAAACAATGCATGCTGGGAAGACTGCCTGGCAATTGAGGTTCCAGATACTAGAGAGGGTGCCAGCACAACAAATAGGGGGTAACAGAGATAAGATCTGCCTGACTCAGAAGGCCTTTTGAATTAAAAACATGGGGACATTGTATCAAAATGGGTTAAATCAGGAATATAATTTAAACAAAATAATTTAAATAAAATGATACATTTATTGTCATGATGTTTTATATTTGAATATTTGATTATTGTTGCATTGTATTTTAATTTTTGGTAATTGAAATGTTTAGTCCTTTAGGGGGCAGTATAATGGATAGCATAAAAGGGGAGTAACTGTTTGTTGGTCTAAGCTTCATAAATAGCACTGGTGGCTCAAAATAATGCTGTATTGCTCAAGGGAAATAAAGGTGAAACTATTATAGAGTAGAGGGAGTGCTGTTTCTATTTCTTTTCTGGATGTGGAAGGTGTAAGTGGAAAGCTATACATGCAACCCCAATGGGGTGAAAGTTATTAAATTCGGAAAAAACTCGCGAGATCTCACATTGTTCCAGCGATATTACCACTTGAGTTTTTCCAATGGAAACGTAGCCATACTACTAATGTAAAGTATGTTTTATTTAAAAATCGAGATTGAAAAACTTGCACAGTAATCTCCCGAGAACAACACAAGATCTTGCGAAATAAACTCAGAAAGACTGCTATCGGTCTTTCCGAGTTTAATAGATTTTGCCCTTGTAAGAGAGATAAATTGTAGGTAGGTATGCTGCAGCAGCTATCATTCTTTGCTTGTATAGAAGACTGCTTGACCTGACATATTAGGGATGACCTGACCCAGTCACTTGGACTTCACTATTTGTCCACTCATATTCTTACAATTACAAATTTTCCCACTTCTAAAATATTGATTTCAAGATTAAACTGTTCATTTGCTGTGATGAGTGCCACTGGAAAGCTATAATGTTATTTACTTTGTCTATCAATGGTTGTAACAATGTTATGACTGAATAAAGTGGATTGTTATAGACAATAAACGTGCACATTCATTTTGTATCTTTTTCTGATTTGCGTTGCTGCTTAGTTTTTCCCTTTACTCTATAGTAGCCATATTTTATTTGTTAAGAAATCAAACCCCTATTTTGACCAATAGCTCTCTGTGGGACATTACATGATACACATTCGTGACGTGCCCAGAAAGCTCAACAGTTTAAAGTTGACTTTAAGCAGTAAAGAGAAAAATACAAATCAAATAAGGAATTTAACATTTAAGAAAACACATTTACAAGTACTGCCAATGACTATGTCAGTCTAAATTGCAGTTTTCCTTTTCTTTCATTACTGTTTGAAAATCTTTCAGACAGGCATCTGTTAAAATGCATATTGCATACAGTATATTGGTTGAAAAAAAAATGCAATTACACATATAACCAAGCGTAAAGATATGTTTTATACATATAAATGTATAATTTGAATAAGGTGAAACAGTATTTTTGATGGATACATTTATATCCAGTTGTGCAAGGATAAAGAATATGCTTGATCATTCCCAAGCAATTGTCAAAATTAAACATATATTAAAGCTCTGTACTTATTACTCACTGATTAAACACATTATTTCATTTGTGGTAGTAGTATATTTTGTGTGTATTACATGCACTGGTATCTGAGCCAAACCATAACCCTCCTAGCTCCATTTCATCCCTAACATTAATGGATTCACATATCAACTCTGCAAGGAATTGGAACGCAGACATTTTAAGAGTGCAAAGGTCTGTATATAACAAAGATATGTGTCATTACCCACTTAAAGGCAATTATGCTGGAGTTCAGTTACTCCCTTGTTGAAGCAGACTACATCTTGTTTTTCCCAACAGCAATAGTTTTATTGTGTGGAAATCTAGTCTTCCCTCTTTTTATGACTAAAATTGATTGGAACATTTCTACAACCTTCTGTTTTACTAGAAAATAATAATACAATTAACAAATATATTGCTGTTCACTAAATTAAGCAACAGTATGTAAATATAATTTCTTCTGAGAAAAAAAAATGCATTTAGGAGTGATTTAAAGGAACACTAACGTCAAAAATTGTTTAACTCTGCTTTATGTCAAAGGGCTTGTATTTGTTTAACATGATTTTTATGGAGTCAAGCATAACCAGATATGGCCATACCTGAAATGATGTCAGACCATCCAAAACTGACTAACTATGAACCCAGAACTATATAGTGTAAAATGAATTTTCAAAAGGGACTGGGACTAAGTTCAGGATTTTGTGCAACCTAATTTAACATCCAGTAAACTATAAAGAACCATGTCCCATCTAAATTAATTGAAATGTAATATACACATTCATTTGGCCGGAATGTTAATTAAAATGATAAATATTTTGTAAAAAATTTAAAGGAAACGTTTTTGCTGAATACTGTACTACCTGTGTACTAATGGGGCAAATGTATTTCTGTACTTCTCATAAATCTGATCATCAATGATATTGGTGTATGGATTTATGGGTTGTGCCTCTAGTAGAGGCTAGTGTGTAAGCTGAAAGAAAATTGGGAATTGTAACACTTCAGAAAAAGTGTGTTTGAAGGAAAATTATTTCCTCTTAAACTAATATGCGTAAATTAGGTGATGTTATCCATAATTGTTACTAAAATAGTTTAAAAGTGTCTAAATCTTACAAAGGCTCTCTAATAAACATTACTGTATCACTTCTATGTCACAGTTTTACAAACTGATTAGAATTTTATGTGTGCCTACAACTGATTGGATAAACACTATCAGACACAGTCCAATCAGATTCTCACTTCCTCAGTGAAAGGCTCAGTCTACACCTTCTAGTGATACAATGTCCTTATTTCCTCCATCTTCAATCTTAAATACTGTAAATGTCTATATTTCTTTCACAGGTCACGGTCATAGTTTTTGACTATGATGGCTTCAAAGTCTGCCACCACTTTTTATGTTTTTCATAAACATGGGCCTATGTAGCACTCTCTTGGAGTGCTACAAATATCTATTGATGACGATGATCCTATGGTACGGAATGAGGATGCGCTGGAAGTTTTGCTCACAAGAAAATGTAAAAAGGAAAGAGAATCTAGCGTAATACGGTTTTGAGCTTTGAACCACACAATTTGTGATGGGACACAATGGTCTGTGTACTGGATGTGTTAATAAACCAAACGACATCTGCTGGAACAAGTGAGGTGCTTGGAAACGGCTTAACAACAATTTAAGACGTACACTACTGTGTAGTACACAATGAAGGTGCTAGAAACAATAAGGGGGGCTGTGATCCTAACCCCCCTTAAGTGGAAGCACTCACCAGACTTAACTGGATTTCAAGCACGTCACTGTCACATCGAATTCTGACGAATGGACTTCAATTCCTCTGCATGTCACTCACAGATGGGAAAGGAGAAAGATAGACCATGTAGTAAACCAACTAAATATAAAACAATTTATTCCATAGTAACTTACAGTAGAAGATAAAAACATCAAGCGCTTCAAATGATTAAAAGTCTCTCAGTGCCAGTCCACCACTGAGAGACTTTTAATCATTTGAAGCGCTTGATGTTGAGCAAAACTTCCAGCGCATCCTCATTCTGTACCATAGGATCATCGTTATCTTCCACACACTAAGGCAGTTGGGCAGACTTGCCTTGGAGGATTGCACGCAGGAGGATTATCTCATCCCTTAACATTTTTAAAAGTCATTATTATTGGACTATTGGACTAAAACTTTTTATGGACTGATCACTCATTTTATTTCCATCTAATAATATATTTCTTTGTATTAATCCATTTAAAAAAAAAAAAAATTTTGCACAAAAAGGTTTATAAAGAATTTCTTAGGCGCTAGACCTATATTGGATCCCTCATCCACTACTACATATAAATATCTATTGAGTTTGCATGAGACAGAATACATTTTCACATATTTTAAAACAACCTGTGTAAAAGTTTAACAAAAGTTATCTCAAATGAGGTAGAAAGGCAAGCTTCTATCTGGGGGCGTATTGGTGAATATGTTTAGCTAAAGGCAGTCAATACTGACCCACTGATTGCTGGGTGGGCTGGAGACAGTACCATAAAGGTGGTCTGAGATTGATACCTTTTTATATCTCTCAACCACCCGGGAGTAGGATGGTGGGATTTGGATATTAAAAATATCAGGCACATGTTTCTCCCTAAGGACCCCAACCTCCACTTAACAGAGCAAAGCCAGTGTTAGAATCCAGGGAACATTTTTTCTATGAGAGAATGCAAAAGCTGTGAAATTGAATACATTAATGGTAAACAGCTAGTTTTCTGCAAAAACAGAAGTCTGTAACAACTGGAAGAGAAATCACTTTGTTATTATTGTATAGACTGGTACGATATCAAGGGATAGGTCTTTACATGGTATATAATATCATGTTTTAAATACAGCTAAAAAGGCAATCATATCAGTATGCAATGTTTTTCACTATATTCACAATAAACATTTATTAACAGGGGCCAAAGTTTACTGAGGTCCGATAGAGAACGGCAGAGGTTTGTATTGACTAGTCTATAGCCCATGAAAGCAAACTGCAGATTGTGGGCTCCGAAACATTTTGACTGGGTGCAAAAAATGTGAAAATACAGTGCAACACCCATAAGAGTCTCACAGAATTGTGTAAATGTAAATAACAAAATGGAATTCATCAACAGGGATTAGTAACCCATAGAACCAATCAGCTATTACCATTCAATAGTACAGGAGAACAAGGATAGTGAAAGTCAAGATCTGACTGGTTGCTGTGGGTTACTAGACAACTGTAAACAATTGAACCTGGAGATGATTGCCCCTAAAAGTGCCCTGATGTTGCCCAGTAACCAAACGGAACAAAATGTCCCTGGTCTGTTCAATATCCAGTAATTAGTGTTTTATATCTTAGTACAACTTTACCCATATGCACAGTACAAGTATCCAATACCCTAACTTTAATAAAGTACATCAGTAGTGTAATGAGCAGTGACAAGTAACTAAATGCACAAAATACCTTGTATCCCAGCTTAATAGCCAAACCAAACCATTACTACAAGATGCAGAGCACTCCAGTATTACAATTCTCTGTAAAATACTGAATAAACCGTTTGTACAGATTATTCAGTACCCAGTGTTAAACTGCCCAGGAAAACAAAACTGGCCACATGCCAAATGCAAAGTACCCAGTTCCTCAACTTCTCAGAATCACAGTAACTAATTCTATAACCCCATTAACCAAACGTGCACTCTAAAACACACAACGCTCTAAAATACACAATGCTCTAAAACACACCACGCTCTAAAACACACAACGCTCTAAAATACACAACGCTCTAAAACACACAACGCTCTAAAACACACAATGCTCTAAAACACACAACGCTCTAAAACACACAATGCTCTAGCATTACAGCGCCTCTGTGTCCATTAAAGGGAAATTCTTATTGTTAATTTTTTATTTAACAAACCTGTTTTATTTCTGCCACATCCATAAATAGCACTGTACTGTTTTATCTGTGATTCAAGATACACATGTTTAAACTGCTATGTCAAATTCATTTTTCTGATGTTCTTTCAAGTTCTCTTCTATTACACTCAGCAGACTGCACTGATGAAAACAATGGCTTGTTTATAGCTCCATAACTGTGGTAGACTGGCTATTATAAGCCTATATCTTAGTCATTAGTAATGAAATAAGACAGTACTGCTGTGTCGATAAAGAATAAACAGGCAAAGCACATCCTCCTCATGTTTTCAATGCTAATCTATATAACTAAAATTCTATATAACTAAAGTAACATGCTTTCTATGCTAATCTATTTCACTAAAGAGTATACATTGTAATAACTATAAACTAAAACATTTTTCCTATAATGATTATATCCCTTTAACTTTTACATTTAAAGATAGATAGTGGTTTTGAATTGCAGATGATGGCAGAATCCACTCTACCAACTATTCTGTCTGTGTAAGAGACTGACCTCAATAAGACCTATTTCTGGCAACGTTACCCTGAGGCGGTTATTCACTAAAGTCCAAACTGTTGTGTATAGGTGAGAATTTGCCAGATAAAGAAAGTTGCAATAGGCTGCTACTGTTGCAGTCGTGTCTTTATAGTGAGAATATTGTCGCAGACGCGACTTTATTATGGGGAAATTTTCGCAGATTTGCTATGGGAATCTGCTGTTTGTGAATTTGACAGTCAAATTCATTCCTTAGTGAATAACCCCCTAAATGTTTAACTAGTTCCCTGCTTTTTAAACATGCATGGCCAATTCATTGCTATGGGTTATTGAGTTGGGGAAAACATTCCTCCTGTTATTAATCTTATTAAACTTACCTGTTAGAGTTTAGTGAAGTAATATTGAACCCTATAAAGGTGTGCATGTAACTGTAGCAGATACAGTTTTTATATGAAAAATATCAAAACAAAGCAAAATATATCAAATGATTTCAAATTTCAATAAACAGGCAACTGAAAGTACAATTACATGCTTACAATATATGAATAAATAAGTTATAGTGACTTGATGCGTTCTATTTGTTTCTAGATTTTTCTAGTAAATCTTATTCATGTCATCTTTAGAGGTTTATTGTAAAACTAGTGTGGCAAATCACAGAAAGTCCCTCCCCTAAATATCCAATAATGTACCCTCTGTTATGTAAATCCTTATGCTGCTGCTTGTTTTTCCATTAGACACCATAATTCCAAATGACCCAGATTTAGAAATCCTTCATTTATCTTATCTTCTCTCCAAGAGCTGTCATTATAAATGGTCACTTGTTCAGAGCAGGTATTCGCTGTCTGGCTAAGCTGGAATGTATTATCTCAGTCCCAGAGTAAGAAAAGTACCAAAATGGCATGATAGATGTATGTATAATTTAATTTATAAAGCGCCACAAATTTACACAGCGCGGTACAATTCAGCAACACCAATATATTACAAACAAGGATATATCACTTTAAGTACTAGGTTGTGTTTAACACAAGAGGCTGGGGGATCCTGCATCGTAGAGCTTACAATCTAAATGGGAGGAAGACTTACCTACACAGATAGAAGGGTAATAAGAGCTATAACAATGTGCTGGAACCCTGATATATAAAAACAGAAATAGCTACTTAACCCTTTCTGTACGTACCCCGTACCTCTCACGGGGTAGCCTCGGGTGGCCAGAAGCACCTACCCCGTGAGAGGTATGGGGTACCTAAAGAAAGGGTCTCATCGCTATACCCGGCGTTTGTATGCCAATATAGCACTGGAATCCCTTAGCCGAGAGTCACATGTGACTCTCGCAGGGGTTAGAGGTTGGCTCATGTGACCCGATCGGTCACATGAGCCAATGAGAGACCGGG
>WMED01020960.1:0-12034 GCA_019650415.1 Pipa parva
GTCCAACCCGTTACTAGCATGGTGTACCTAATAAAGTGGCCGGTGAGTGTATATACACATTAAGAATTGAAATAGCTAAAGATTTCAGCCCTAGGATGTTTAACTTCTAACACTGGCAACCAAGCAGGATAACATACTTTATATCCCAGTGCTAAGTGACACGAACCTGAAAGTCAAATTCAAAATGGCTGCCATGGCTGGGGTAAAAAAGTGCTCTCAATCATCATTAAATAAATGACTCATATAGATATGTATAGTCCTGAGAAAAATATGGCTGAAAGCAAGTGAACAGCAGCGAAAGTCATAGATACAGTATGTCTGAATGTGTTCACTAGAGTTTAAAGAAGGTAAGAGGTGATGCATAATATACATTTTTCAAGAGAGAATCACAATGATTTCTCAATACAGGAGCATGATGAGTGACATGGAATGCCATTATTTCTCACAATAAACAATAGCATCAGCCGCATTATCTGCAGGTGAAATGGAAAGACCTTGGAGCTTTCACTGCTACAGAAGCTTTGCTGTTCATGTGAGATATTTAATCTAGATAGTGTCTTAGCATTATCTTTAATAATCAAAGTTTTTTTTTTTCTGTTTACTTTATTGCATTATACAGGCAAGTAAGGTTTGTACATTGTTCTTGTTAAGTATCAACATGCCCTTAATGTTTCCAAATCTGTTCAAGGTTCAAATCAGGCTGCACATTTAATGAAGAACTAATCTGCGAAGGACAGAGTTATGGAAAAAATCATTTTCATCAGAAATCTTTGGTGATGACCAATTATATTTGAACTATCCATATGTTTTTAGGTTTTAACCATTGTAGATTTAAAGGGGCTTATTCACCAAAAGTGAGAATTCGATTGTGTCATGTGAAGGGACTCTTGTAACTTAAACACTGAAACAATATAGTTGTAGTGAAGTACAGGGAAAACACACATGGGGAACCATGGGACTGGATGCCACTGGAGGAGCTGGAACACCCAGAGACTGTAACACCTCTAGAGGTACTGAGGCATACTGGAACATATGCAGAAAAAGTGTAAAACAGAAGTGTAGTGGCTTCTCCTTACTACAGTGGCGTTGGCACGGAATAATACTGAGGCACGGAGTCTAAGAAGGGCCAGGTCTTCACCTTTAAACTGCCGCATGGGGGTACTGGGCTTTGCAGTAGGCACCTTCCAGCTCACGGCCCTCGGGTTAAACCCCCACTGGTGGCAGCTGGCTGAAACACTGGAAACACAAGTGGATACAGAAACTGTGGAACTACCACTCACTGGATCTTGTGAAGTGAAGATAGTAGCTTGAAGAAATACTTGAAACTCTGGAACATAACATGGTGTAGTGTACCTTTAAGAGCAGAGAAGCCAGATCAAACACTTGGGGTAGGGGTGGGGGGGGGGGAGGGTTATTCATTAAGGTGCGAATTCGACTTTCAAATTCGCAAACAGCGGAATCCCATAGCAAATCCGCGACAATTTCCCTATTGTAAAGTCCAAACAATTTTTTAATGTTAATATTGTGACCAATTTCCCATAATAAAGTTGCAGCTGTGACAATATTCTCATTATAAAGACGCAACTGCGACAGTAGCAGCCTATTGCGACTCTCTTTATCTAGCGAATTCGCACCTATACTTAATAATTCAGACTTTAGTGAATAACCCCCTGGAGCTGAAATGCTGACCTGAAGATATCCCAGCAGAGTAACTTGAAAACCAGAAGCAGACTTGAAGATATTCCAGGAGACTTGGCTGAAGAAATGATACATGAAAAACCACAGAGAAGCTGAAGCAGGAATCTCTGAGAAGGCACAAGCAGCAAAACAGTGAAACAGCAGCATAAACTGAAGGGAAATGACATTGACACTAGAGCCCTACGTAACAGTGCTCAGCCCCTTTTGAATTTGCCGCCGCTGACATCATGCGTGACGTCAGCAGCTCCGGATTGGCTAACAACCCTGAAGCACTGACAGAGCTAAGTCTGTCCAGCACCTGCTGGCAATCAGCTGGCAGAAGTAACGAGCAGTGCACTCATGCAAGCACTGCTCATTACTGTTTGTCAAAGTGAATTCTCTTCAGTTCAGGTAACTTCATTCTGATAACCACTAGACAGAGGATTCCCACAGCAAAGAAGTGAACGGAGTAAGATGTCGTCTCTTGCATAGCGCAGCATAGTCAGTCAGACAGCAGGAGACCTGCCATCAGCCTCCTAATTTGTCAGTTCTGGTGCAGTAAAATTGGCAAATACAATACAGTATGCCCTGTCAGATTAGCTACTGCGACAGACTCCGACGCTTGATGAATAGGTGAATTACCTGTACACAGGAATGCAAAGTGATGTGAAGAGATTTGTAAGCTCTGAAATGGTTATCATGACTTTGCCACATTGCGGAGTTTGCTGAATATGTGAAGATGGGGATGTGATGAATGTAAATTAGGACTTGTTCAGACTTTCATGAATAACTATTTTCAGTGTGATGGGAGAAAATAACTTATACTTTCTGTATTCATGCTCTGTTAATAAGAAAGTGGACCGCTAATATTTCTAAGCAATTTATTCTACCATATTTGAAATTGATTAAATAAAATTAGCCCTTTGAGCTATGGAACCAGCACTGAAATTGTCAGAACTGTGATTTCTCATATACTTAACTTCCAGGGTCTGACTGAGGCATCTGGAATCCACTGTTAGAACAATCTGGAATTATCACAAATGATAAAATGAAGCCTAGAGAATTTGATTACTCAACTAGTCTGTCTTAGATTTATTTATCTGGCTGACCTAAGTTTCTCAAAGTTCTTTTGTAAATGTGGATTAAATTAATTAAAACTAATGTAGATTAAAGCTAATAATGTTATAATTTTAATTTACAGGAAAGAACTTCCTTAAAGAAAAGCCAAAAGTATATGAAATGCCACTGATTGCTGTAGCACAGAATAGCTCCACTTTCTGTACTGGAATCACCAATTTATAAAATGAAGGGGCAAACGGGATCTGGATTAGCAAGAGCTAAAGCTGAAATAAAGGCTTGTCTGATTGTCTTCTGTAGTGAAGGAAGAGTCTGGATCCATTTTACAGAAAGAAATGCAATTTCTGCCAAACCTTTACTAAAAGCACTTGTAATAGTTGTTTGGAGTCATGATTACAACAAAACCTTGAATGAAATATCTGTGTAATGACGGAAGAGCAATACACTGAACTCAAGATGACCACCATGTGGTGCTAAATGCAGTCTTCTAATCATCTTTTCGGATAATAATGAGAATAAATGCCCCTCTATTTTGATCTAAGAAAGACCCTTGAACCCATTAGGCAATTCAAGAGTTTGGCAATCAGTGGAAGAGGGTATGTGTTATTTATTATAAATTTGTACAGGCCCCTGCTGTCATTGATGGGTTGTAGAGTACAGTGAAGAAAAGAAAATTGTGCGCTAACAACAGAGTTAGTTGTTTTAATGGAGCCCTTCCCTGGGTTTTCAGACAGATATGGAAGAGATGAAGATAAACCCAGGTGCTTCCCATATTTATGGCTGTCTCTCTTTTGAAACAACCAAACAATTTTTTTGTTCTCTTCTGAAGATGCAGAGATAATGTCACTGGCGGTGCTCCTCTCTATGAGCACCGCTTGTGCAACTCCAGCTTTCCCTCTGCTGATGTTCACATAATATCAGCTGTGCCAAATTGCTCTAGTGGTGCTCTTGTGTTAATGTCAGCTCCTGTGCTGTCTAAGCTGCTGTTTGTTACAATCCTTTGACCTGCTCCTTGTGCCTTTTCACAGTCCTGCTTCATCATCAGCTTCCACTGTGGACCCTTTTAAGTGTCAGATCTAAAGCCCAGCCTACTAGTTTATTCTCAGGTCTGTCTCAGTATTGTTTCTGCCTGTTGGAAAAAGTCATACTTTTTCTAATTTAAAATAATTTGTATGGTATGGCTGACAACAGAAAGACAATAAAGGCAGGGTAAAAAAGAGCTCTGCTAGCAGAATCACAGTGTATTGACTGCAGCAGTTTGGGGTCTATTGGTCATTATATATATATATATTTTTTTTTTTTTATCAGATTTCCATAAAAGACAGCAACAGGGAAGTAAAACAGTACAGAGAAACCTCTATACCATAGCCAGTGCATGAATCAGTAGAGAAACTGGAACATTCCCATGAGAGAATGCAGGTAGTAGTAGTAGGGTATCATGTAGATGGCCAAAGGAACCCAAACTTCCCTTCTATTGCATTCACTACACTGGTAAAGCAAGTTACCACTATGGGACTACTAGAACTGCTTCCACTCCTCCTTGGGGCAAGAGCTACCCTTGTGCTTTTTCATTACTATCATCCCTGACATTATGTACAACAGTTCTACTATACTATACTATAAGCACCTCTCCCTACAAGCCCCCACAGAACTTCCTACCGAAGGGAGGCCAAGCAAAGGAGACATTCCATTCCCTGCAATAACTAATAAAGGAGAAGGACAAATAGCCAAATCTGGATGTAGCCAAATAGGGGGATGTAAAAGCACAGGCATCCTTCCTAGACCTAGTTAACAGTAAACTGGTGCAACAACCATGCTATACCAGCTACCTACACATAACTATGAGCTCAGGGCAAACTACATACCAGCAGGGAAATATATTCTAACAGAGAAATAACCCACTATCCCTTACAAAATAAAGAGAGCAGTTAGTGACTGAGAGTTAGTGACATGACAGTTAAAAAAATAGCAATTAAGCTTGAATTCATGAAGAAGTCTGAATAGCACTGGGGGATATGAGGCATAATTACCATAAAAGGTATATCTGGTAAAAATGATGTCATAATAACAGTCTATTAAAAAGAAGGAAAAATTGACTTAGTAACTATACTGTCATCCACCCTTGCTGTCCCACAGCAAACATCTTCAGTAATACGGTTTTCATTCCAACAGCTACACTGTCTCCTATCAAAAAAAATAAATGTAATGTCATATAGCTAGGTACTAAATGTAATGTCATATAGCCAGGTACTAAATGTAATGTCTACCAAAAAAAATACCAGATAATAAAAAACATTTTGAATCTGTCAGTGAACACTGTAAAATTTGCTGCGTCTGGCAAAATTAACTCCCAATAAAGTAATTTCCCTGCTGTAGAAAGCTTAACAAGTTTTGAAGAAATACTCTCATACTCTGAAAGAATATTCTTTGTATGCAACACAGTACATTTTTTATTAGCAATTAGGCTACCGTGAATAGAATGTAGTGAGATTTTTTTTTTTTTCTAAACAAGCACCTAGTCTACTGCACACAAGGTTCCTTCTTGTCATGTATCATGTATTATTCATGTAAGCGATCTTTTGTGCTTTCATTTTCAAAAGTGAATTATACTTAAAAAAGTATAAGTAAACCATAATGAAGACTTGCACCGCCTGTGGCTATATTTCTTCCTAACCATAAAAGATCCCTTCCCATTTAAAATAACAACAGGATTGGGACAAGTTAATCATTTTTACTGCTGTAAATCAGTTGTGTGCTAAATGCATAAGAATCAAAATACTCTGTTTGCATTACATTTGAGTTGTAAATGCAAATACAATGTTATGAGCCTTTTGTCACAGATTTAAAGCTGTAACCTTAGACCTAGGTAGATTATTGTGCATTTTCTGAAATTGATAAATTTTTAAAGCTATATATAGGATTATTACTCTATGCAGACATTAAAAGAAAACTAAAAGCTCAGTAGGTTCAAATGGGGGGAATGGGGAAATACTTACTGATAGGTGTTTTATGCTGCAGCTCTGCCTCCTGCTCTGTAAACATAATCGCTGCAATCCTCTTCTCTTCCTTTGTGTCTCCTGAACTGAGTAAAGCACAGTAGCAGTTTTACATCAGAATTCTGCTACTGTGCTTTTTCCTCCTTAAGAATCACCCCTGGACATAACAAGCATTTTGCTCTCCTTTAAAAGGCCTCAAATTTATGCCTGTCTAAGATTTAGGGGGTCATTCAGCATGGTCCGAACTTACCTTCTGATCCTTCGTCTCTGCTCGCACAGACTGTTATGCGCTCGCTGATAAGCTGCACGCGGACATCAGCGAATGCTTTTAAGGGATTCCAGTCTCGGCGAGGCTCAACTAAAGTAAAGCGTTTCGGACTATGCTGAATTACCCCCTTAGGGAAGTTATTCACTAAGGTGTGAATTCAACTGTCGAATTCTCAAACAGTGGATTCCCATAGCAAATCCGCTACAATTTCCCCATTGTAAAGTGGCGACAATTTTTTAAAGTTAAGATTGCGGCAATTTTCCCATAATAAAGTCGTGACTGCAACAATATTCTCATTATAAAGATGCGACTGCGACAGTAGCAGCCTACTGCGACTGTCATTATCTGGCGAAATTCGCACCTATGCGTAACAATTCAGACTTTAGTGAATAACCCCCTTAGGGGAATACTTATCGAAGGGCGAATTCATCTTCCAAAATATAAACTAAAATAGGTGTATTGTCTTGAATTGATATCATATATACATAGACAAATAGTAGCATTATCCATGTATTATTATATAATGGTTAGTGCCACAATTTTGACACATTGTGGTTACTACTTTTATTTCCAGTTACCAGTCATTTTTTACATTCATTTAAATTCTATTGCAGACAATTCCTAGTTCATGTTTCTAAGCCTTTTTAGGGAAATATCAACAGAATACTATTAGGAATCTTACCATAGACCCCTAATTTGCCACTTTCATCGAGCAAAGCCAAATTCATGTTGGTAAGCCTGGTACAAATTTAAACATTAAGGTATGATGAATACTGACAAATGTCATACAGCTAAAATACATAGCAATCACCAGCTGATGAACTCAGCATAAATTATCCACACTGCAGAAAATACCAATCTTTGGATAATACATTAAGTTGAGTGTGAGCTAAATGTTGAATTGTAGGATATCCATACATCTTTTTCTAAAGGTCTATTAATGCTAACAATTTATGGGCGCTGAAAAGTAAATGTGCATACTATTAGGTAAGCGAAATAATGATATTTACTGTACATGCATGACAATTGATTAGCTAAAAAAGTCTCTGGAGGTTTATTAGCTAAAGTGCACCTGTCGCCTCAAAACTCGAATACCAAATTAGGTTCTACTAATGAAATAAACTTTAAAAAAAAATATATATGTATTTTTTAAAAATGTACCTTCATACAGCATTTTTCTGTCATCTTCCCTGTCAGCCTGACTTTTCCTTCCTGAGGTGGGTTGGGCAGGGCTAAAAGGATGGCTGACAATAAAGTTCATCCAATCAGATCCCTTAAATCATGATCTAGGAGGGATCTGATTTGAGGAGCTATAATGTCAATCATCATTTATCCCCGCCCAACCCAAGAAAGAAAAGTCGGGCTGACAGGTAAAATGACAGTGAGAAACTATAGAAAGGTACATTTTTTAAAATACATATATATTTAAAAGAAGTTTATTTCATTAATTCAGTATTCGAGTTTTGAAGTGACAGGTACATTAAAGTGTAAGTAAACCCTGTTTATAAAGATTGCCCCATTAAAGTATTATAAAATGGAAAAACAATTAGTGAAATCCTCACTCACCTTTTCACTCTGCAGCACTTGTTATCCACCTGTAAAATATTCCTCCTTCCTGTAGAGTATGAGGCCACGCCCATACCCCTCTCATTCTCTGTCTTAAAAACCGACACTGTCTGGGTTGGAATTCAAAGCTGCAAGGATTTTGCAGTGAAAGGAAAGTATCAGATTACTAAGCATACACTAGCAGAATGAGTCATTGTGTGACCTCATTAGGGGGAGGGGGGCTTCTGGGCACTAACCAGTTAGAGAAAGTTACAGAGAGAGGCACTAGGATTAATGCAGCTTGATTAAGAGGTGAGAACTCAAAAAAACTAAATCGTTTTTACTTTTAAATGTTTAAGTTTATCTTTATACTTTATAAATATAATATATATGTATAGTTTGGTCAATAACTTTACTTATACTTTAAAGTCCGAATTGTTGGTGTAAGTTCGCCAGCTAATAGACTGCTACTGTCACTGTCGCGACTTCAGTATGAGAATACTGTCGCAGTTGTGACTTTAAAATTGTCGTGGTTGCGAATTTACTATTGAAATCCGCTGTTTGAGTATTCGACAGTTGAGCTCTCACTTTAGCCTATAACTCCCTCTGTCTGCTACAGCCAAACAAGCAGTTTTTTGTTTTCATTGGTAATTTAGCCACTAAAGGGAATTTTGGTTGAGTTGGAATCTACAGGTAATATTTTTCACGTGAATGAATGCTAACAAATATAGAAGGATCTGGGCCCTTCTCTGCAAAATAACATACAAGTATAAGTGCTAAATATTTAAAGGCAAATAAAGTGATTATAACATTTCTTAAAAATATGAGTTATTTCTCTTGTAGGAAATCACTCAAGTGTTTCCTTGGGGTCTCACAGTGCTGCAAAGGCCAAGTTGCATAGCAAAGACTTTAACCACTAGTCCCTGTTTCTCTCACAAGGATTTTCAGCCTCAGCCATGAAATCACTTCCTGACTTCCCACTCCAACCAACCAACCCCAACTGGCTCTCCCAGCTGCCTTTTAATCAGGCTCTAGCCTGCAGCTGGAGTGATTTACAAAATCTGAACTGAACTCCAGCAGTATATCTGCATTATTGAGGCAAAATACCTCCCCTTAAATACAACACCCTCACACCCTGTAAACAGACCAAAAATGCAATGGTCTAGATAAGCATGTGCTTAAATTATATACTATCTGTATGTTTCTTTTGTACTTTAAGGGGAAGCTACTTTACTGAATCAGAAAATGTTCTGTATATTTTGATAATACAACATCAGTATATGAGTTAAAAGTCTCTTGAATATACATGCTTTCCTATCATAAGGCTTGTATTTTTGACTTTCTCATAAGCAAGCATTAGTATAACAGGACTTGTGACTTGGATCAAATATCACATGTTATCGGCTGCTAAGAGAAAATAACTACTGATCTCAAAAAGTCAATTAAATCTTCTTAACCTTCCAGTGTACAACACAGATGTTCCTATTCTGCCTCTATATATAAAACACAAATGTAAAATTCAGGCCTACCTTTTCTCCATCCCCCCTATAAGCTCAAGGTCAAACCCAGCCCCACTGATTTTCAGAGGAATCGAATGTAGTCATACTCATGTGCAGTACCGACTCTGCCGTTAGGCAGAGTAGGCAAATGCAAGAGGTGCCGCCTGCTTAGGGGGGCGCCCCTAGCATTTATTTTTTTTGCAGTGCCGACCGGCTGGGAGGTTACTGCAGCCGCAGCTCAACTTTAAATCTACCAATTGGCAGCCACGGCTGGCAATTGGGATATCTAAAGTTGAGCCGCGGCTGGACAGCGGTGTTGGAGGTGAGTGAGGGAGGTGCGGGGCAGGGAGGGTGTCACGAGGGGGGGGGGTAGCACGGGATGGGGGGGCACCTAGGGCACCAATAGGGCCAGATCCGCCTCTGCTCATGTGCCTAACTCACCCAAGCACTGCATAATGCTTTGTGGAAATATTCTGTCAAATAAGGTGCTTGCACTTGAGGCAGCACTGAAAAAATTGGTGGGTGTTGGATCTGCTAGCTGTCCTTTTCCAATAAAATATGCTAGAGTGGCCCCTTCCCAAAGGACATGGCAGTTTCATTACACTTCATGCTGTCTATGTTATGCTTTATTATATCTCTTATTCATGGAGCCCACAAGTTGGGAAGGTGGTAACACATAAATATTTCCTCAACTATCAGTTTGAAATATAATGCATATTGGCCATTAATAGTAAAATAGTTTAACATAGTAACATAGTTTATCAGGCTGAAAAAAGACACACATCCATCCAGTTCAGGCTATGTTCCTGCAATGCTGATCCAGTGGAAGCCAAAAAGCCCATGAGGCAAGAGCCAATTATCCTCATATTCCTTCTCGACTCCAAATATGGCAATCAGAATAATTCCCTGGTCAAGATCCCACCTTCAGTTATCTAGTACCCAAAACTTGTAATATAAAACACTGAAGGAAAGCATCCAATCCCCTTTTGAACTCTTTAAAGGAATTAACCATGACAACTTCTTTAGGCAGAGTGTCCCATAACGTCACTGTTCTTACAGTAAAGAACACCCTTCTACAGTATGTTGATACAGAAACTTTCTTTCCTCTGTACACAGAGGATGCCCCCTTGTTATACTTACAGTTCTTGGCATAAATAAATTGTTGGAGAGATTTCTGTACTGATCCCTAATATATTTATATATGGTTATTATGTCACCTCTTAATCTTTTTTCTAAACTAAACAATCCCAATATTGATGATCTTTCTTGGTACTTTCAAATGACAATGGTTCACAGGCACAACCTGTAAGGTATGGGAGTGCAGCAAAAATAAAAAGAGAGAGAAAAAACTCATGTGAAATTTATTAATGTCAAATGGGCCATTTTTCGGTCTTTTGACTTAAAAATTTGATAAAAAAAAATTAAAAATTATTGAAAATTCACAACTGAATTTCCGATATTGTGATGTTGAAAATTTGATATCATAATATCTGAAATTCGATATCGCGATATAAAATTTTTCCATCAAAGTCAGCAATATTACGGATTTTCCATAGAAATAAACAAATTGAAGAGTTTCGATCGAATTTTTGGGCACATACGTAGAAACTTAGTGATTTCGGGATAATGAGCTGATGATTAAAGTATAAGTCATATTCTGAAACTAATACCATTCACGCTTTTTGAGATCTAATGGAAAGGGGTTCCAGCTGTGCATGAGAATTTTTAGACCTTTCACTGTGCAGGTAACACCAAGGGGGTTTATTCACTAAAGTCTGAATTGTTGCGTATAGGTGTGAATTAACCAGATAAAGACAGTCACAATAGGCTGCTACTGTCGCAGTCGCGTCTTTATAATGAGAATATTGTTGCAGTTGCGACTTTATTATGGGAAAATTGACGCAATCTTAACATTAAAAAATTGTCGCAACTTTACAATAGGGAAATTGTAGCAGATTTGCTATGGGAATCCGCTGTTTCCGAATTCAACAGTTGAATTCGCACCTTAGTGAATAACCCCCCAACTCTCATCTATCTACAGTAGTACTATTTACAATGCTCATCATAAATAAAAGTGCATTGTGATCATATTTGTACATCTCACAATTCTCTACCTCACATACCTCACCCATTATCCATGGGGGTGGGTAAAGTTGTGTAAAAATAAGGCATGAAACCTGATTGGTTTGTTGATCACTGGTTTTGTAGCTTCTTGTATTTTAACTACAGTATATTGTTACTTGTTACTTTGCTCTGTAAGTATAAGCAGAATCTGCCCTTGAGCTACACTTACTTTCTTTTTGACAGGAATGTGCTGTATGTAGTCTGAACACGGCATATTAAAGTAAAGCCTGCTTTATCTGTGCAACAAATAGCCACATGTTTATACAAGACATACCTGCTCTATAATATAATATGCTCTAAAACTTGTCATATTGCAGATTTTTGAACTAAATGTATTATGCAGTATAATTTTAATGTGGAGGCCCCATTTTAAGACAAACTTCCACTACAGAGTTTACATGATAGTTCCACCCCTGTACTGCAGACTATTTAGTTATTGTTTGCTGTCCAGTGGTAGACCCTGGCAGCAGAGGGTCCCATGGCAGCAGAGGGTCCCTGTGCAAGATTAGCTTTTGTGCTTACACCTCTACAGCCAAATCTTATTCAGATGAAACTAAACAAAAGCCAGGGTTTGGCTAAAATTATGTCTGACCAGTTTGGGCAATATTTAAAAGGGATCAGCGCTTTGTGGCATTTTATAAATAAAATTATACATACGTACATAGTATTTAGCAAAGAAATGTGGTTTATGTAATGAAAAGTGGTTACTATACTGCTGCAAAAAAATGTCACTTTTCAGCATAAAACTCTTATTAAATTGTCTGCTAAAGCTGATCTTACCACAGCTACCCCAGCCCCAGCGCTTCCATTTCCCTCTCACTGCTTCAATCATTAATCCCTTCAGTGTC
>WMED01020962.1:0-12034 GCA_019650415.1 Pipa parva
AGAGCACATGGAATGATGCAGGGAGTGGTAGAGAGCACATGGAATGATGCAGGGAGTGGTTGCTGCCATTCTAAAAGAGTAATTCCTTGTACTTGGAAAAGATTCTTGGATAAAGTGAAACTCTGCATGAAGATATCCCAGAGTGGCCTCCATACAGATACTGTCTCTGGAAAGTAAAATGAATAGGGTTGGGGTTACTGAGGGAAATGACAAAGAATGAAATGCCAGAACAGAAAAGGGTAGAGTGGCAGTTTGCACCCCTATAAGAAGTCAGAAAGGGGGTTGTTAAAACTGTAATCCTGAAATTCTGAATATTTAAAAAGGTGGAGTGTGGGTAGGTGCCCATTGCCTAACTGAAGTGTGTGAAGTTGATTAAGCCTTGAAATTCTGTGTTACTGAGATCAGAAATAAAGCTGTGATTAATTGTTTTGTATAGTGATGCATTGCTTATGTCTAAACTAAATTTCTTGTAAGAATGTTATTTTTACAAAATAAAAGATGTAGTTACTATGCTGATTGTGTAAATAATGTGTTGTAGTTCAGCTGTTTCCCAGTTCATAAATAAGATACCAATGTCTAGCAGTGCAAGATTTGAACAACTTGTAATGACTGAAGACAATACAAGTAGATTCCACAAAGGCACTGGTAACTCATAGTCTGGGCTTAAAGGGGCACTATAGTGCTGATATAACTGCAAACATACATATAAAACTCCTTTACACCAAGCCGATCGCTGACACAAATAGTTAAAAAATGTTTAGGGAAGAAATAATACTTGCTGTTTGTTTCCCTTAATTAGTTTTCCTGAGAGCTGACATTTTTCTCCCTTCACTCACCCTCCTCTTTCTTCCTGCAAGTCAGGGAACATGAGATGAAAAAGCTGCCTGACTGCTATTGGTTAAGCAGTGTGATGACCTTTTGACCACATAAATTAAGCTTGGAATGCAGAAGATTACAGAGGGAAAGCTGACAAGTAGTAAGAAGGGCAAAAATGTCTGGAGGAGGGTGCAGGAGTTTATCAGTGCTGCCTGCTCAATCATTCTGCGCCACATGAAACATCTACTGGGGAGAAATGCTTCTCACTAGGTATAGTACTGCATATGTAAAGATGTAATCTGACTATATTTCTCCTTTAACAATAAAATATTATAGCACAAGTGTGCAGTGTACATACAGCTGATTCGATCTGCTAAAATCCAGTTAATACAAGCAAAAATATAAAATATAAAAGGGCAAGGATGGCATTATAGGTGCAGATAGATGGGGCTTCACCTCAGATTATGGTGCAAACGGTGCACCCAGATTATTGTTCATTATAGTGAGAAAATAGATGTCACTTTCTGTGCAATATAATGTTCTTAAGCCTCTTTTACATGTACAGTTGCATGTGGATTTTATATATGTAAGCTTTGAAAAAAGGATAAGTGTTACTTATTAACCATTGGGTTTAGCAATTGTGGTATCGGTAAATTAAACGAAGGATGTAAAAAAAGATTTTTCAGGAAATTGAAGATCATTTCAAATAATTCAGATTACAAAGTTACATGATTTAAAAGGCAAAAACTAAAAAGAATTTTGTGAAGTAGTTAAAAAAAAAATGACGAATCCAGCAAAGCTCTTCCAACCAAGAAACAGAAATCAGCAACTGGCCACAAAAAGATATCGTACTTCCTAATGACATTGCTAATTGCAAAAAGACCTTTTAAAATAAAGTATGTAAGACCGAAAATGTTCTTCCTATCTACCTGCCAAAATAAAATGGATCATTTCTAGGGAACTTCATCTAGGCTTGAAATTCGGTCTCTGGAGTTCACATATCAATTTAAATTCAATTTAGGCTTTTAAGTGGAATTTGCTCTATTATGATTTCTGAATAACACTCTTATTACCAATCCCATAAGTGATTATAGGAAACCCTTTAATTAGATAACCTGAAAAACTGACATTTTCTGTTGAATTTTTTTCTGAAAAATGCCCTATTATGCGCTTATTCAAACTAAATAAGGTTGACTCTTTATGAAACAGAGAACAGTCCATCCATATACATCCTACATGTATATGAAAGGATAATATCATTGAATTGGCATATATAATGAAAATATTTGTAAATTATTAAATATATTATTGAAAAGGAATACATATGACAGTTCAGTGCACTTTGTGTTCCCGCAATAAGTTTTAAGAATTCACCCAATTGTTCGAGGGTTATCGTGTTTATTATACATTATATTTAATCATTTTTAATTGCAGATTAAAGGGGAACTAAAGGTGAACATAAAAACTAGCCATTTAAAACTACCTTCTACTAAGCTGAAATAGCACAGTTTAAGCTGTCACTGCAATGTCATATCACTGCATTGAGGCAGAGTTCACAGTACTTGTGAAGGTACAGAGCCAGTGCAAAGCTCCGCCCACTTATGCAAAAGTGCGCACACGTCATCACGCTCATTGTGCTTATTTTGTTGCCAGTGAGGAGAGCAGTCTCATTGGGTGTGCAATGAATGTGATGATGTGTACATTCTTTTGCACTGCCAATTTGACTAGGTGGGTAAAGCTTCAAGCTGGCTCCTGTACCCTTCCAAGCTCTGTGAAGTCTGCGTCTGTGCAGGGATATGACAAGCACAGTTCAAGCTGTCACTACGACGTTTCAGCTTAGTAGAAGGTATTGTTTTAGATGACTAGTTTTTATTTCCACCTTTAGTTCACCTTTAATATCATATATACTCGTGTATAAGTCGAGAAATTTAGGTTAAAAAAATCATTTATACACGCGTAAGGTTAGGTTTAGTGCTGTATACTTACCCTCTGGAGCTTCCTCTCGTGGCCATAATCAGTCTGTCTCCCACTTTTGTATATCCTATGAATATTCATGAGCGGCAGACGTGTATCGTCATTCCGTAGCATGACACGTCTGCCGGCTCATAAATATTCATAGGATGTACTTCATGGCAGACAGACTGATTATGGCCGCGAGTACATCCTATGAATATTTATGAGCTGGCAGACGTGTCAGGCTATGGAATGACGATACACGTCTGCCGCTCATGAATATTCATAGGATGTACTCGTGGCCATAATCAGCAAAAGACGAGATCCAGTAACAGTGCATAGAAATCGCTAGGTAAGAAATAGCTTTATGCATGCGCAAGCAAAGCAAATCATTACCCAGAAATCACTACTATTATTATCAAAGTCTTCTATTACCAGGGCATTTACGTGCATTATTACGTTCGCGAACTATTCTGTGCGTCGCTGCTAATTTTTAGTTACGTTTACTGCGCAATTGTATCTGTTGCCTAGTAACTGAAGAACACTGAATGCTGTGCAGGCTGCGAATTTATTGTTTGGAGCGCTGTGCTCATTGATAAGAAACTGACCTGGCTGGTGTGAGGGGAACTCAGTGTTTTAGTTGCAGTGCACTCTGCAGGGCCAAAGCCGTGTACTAAATGCGCCCAAAGCAGACAGAAAACTCGGATACCACAAGTACGATCGATTTATTATATGAATTGCCTACGCTTATAATTTTACATATTGTGTAGCTGTTACACTTGTGGGTCCCATCGTCCTCAGCGGTTCCATTTAACTCCCTACAAAATTTTTAAGCCTGTTTGTTAACCTTTTATTCTGCTGTATAAGCTGACACAAATACTGTATTCGATATATTAATTTTACCTTTTCCTGGTTGTGTGCAGGTAGTCAAAGTCCAGAGTAATGTCAAATATGGCTATTATGTACTAATTAGACGTTCGTACATCCTATGAATATTTATGAGCCGGCAGACGTGTCACGCTACGGAATGACGATACATGTCTGCTGGCTCATGAATATTCATAGGATGTACGTTCGTGGCAGACAGACTGATTATGGCTGCAAGAGGAAGATTTTATTGAGATAAAAAGAATATATGATACTCTATTATTAATATTCCATTCTAATATCTGTCAGCTCCTCACACACTTTACAGCCCCCCACTCCTTCCTCGACTTATACAAGTGTCATAGCAAATTTCATAATTTTTGGCCCAAAAACTGACCTCGACTTATACACGAGGTCGACTTATATGTATACAATGGGTTTACAGTAAAAATTATGAGTTCATTATATATTTAATACAGAATATGCAATGTCTTTAAAGGAGATGGAAAGTCTGAATAAAACATTATTTATATCTGACATGTATACATATAGAAAGCCAACTTAAATATTATAATGCAAAAATGATTTTGGGATCAGTAGTACTTGCCTCTTGCTTAAAGGAACAGTATAGCCAAAATTTAAAAAAAAAAAAAAATACATTTTTATTATTTATGTTACTTACTAACTTTTACTAAATGCTTTTTATTATCAATTAAAAAAAATTAAATTCTTATCTGTAACGAAGTGCTGTACAGAGCTTCCTTGTTTTAGACTCTATCTTCATTCTCTGCTGGTGACTCTACGGCGTCTTGAGTCTGCAGATCCCCTCTGCAAAGCACAGCGCTCTCCAGCCGTGCTGACGGTGATGCCAGCACCAGCATTTCCTGTGTCACATGGGAGAGCGTGCACGTGACAGTGCCCTCCCATGTGACATAGGAAATGCCGATGCAGGGCTTCACTATCAGCGTGGCTGGAGAGGGCTATGCTTCTCAGAGGGGATCGCTATCCCATAGAGCTTGCAATCTAAATAAGAGGAAGACTTACATAAACAGGTAGGAGGGTGACAAGTGCAGTAGTATAAATTGACAGTTCATTAGGCTATAGGTGCCAATTAAATAAGAAAATAAATACAAATATAAATTATGAATGAATAGTTGCATAAATCAAAAATATAGACATGAAAACCAGTGCTGGTGCATTAAAATATTTAAACCCCAAAATGGCACCTTTCAGCTGTGTTGGAACCTATTTTTTACAGATTATTCCCATATGTTTAAGTATTTGCATTGCATTGTTCACTTTGCATTTTGCACTACACTGAAAAATTGTGGAATTGTATAAACATACTTTAATAATATACCCTATTATACTCCCTTATTAAGTCTAGTTCAACTTCTTCAACATGTGCATTGGGCGAGTACAATACTAGCTAGCAAGATGAATCTAAACCACTGGCCATAACGATTCATCACTGTCTAGAGATATTGATTTTCAGTAGGCTAGTATGACAACACGCTATATAGAATTTTCAGAAACCTTCAGTAAACAGTAATTCAATTACAAATCCTCAGATTGCAAAAGAAGACTCCCAGTGTATGATTTCTTCACTTGTTCCGTATTGCTTTTTACACTTTTTTATCTCTTTTATTATGATGGAACAATTATCGGCACCATAAATTGCAGCAAATGGGGAAAAAAAAAAGGATTTAAACACAGAACTCTTAAATGAAGATATTGAAAGCACTTGATATGTAGGATTAAATGTTACTTTCAAGTAAAATATGGTATATATAAATATTCTTTAACACATGATAATTAAAAAAAAAAGTTATTTTCACTAAACAAAGTTATTAATTCATTATGTGCTGTAAAGGATGCAATTAAAAAAAAAAGTAGAATTTAATTACATAAGAGGCTCTTTCTGACAGCAGAAGCTTTGCTTAATTTTTCTTTCATTGTTTCCATATTTCAATTGGAAATGTCTTGTTAAGGATTTAAGTGATGGGGGATGATGGAATTTCTACGCTGCTGTTCCTTTCTCTTTGAGAATATTAATCCATGCGCTAGTTAGTTTAACTCTATTTGCTATATCAATTTCCTCTTCATTTAGTATTTGGAAATACTAATATGGGTATTATATTCTGTGTCTGATTTTAACTTTATATTCATTAATATTAATATTCCCTATTACTAGACCGAATTTTACCTTTGACATGTGTCACAATTTACGAGCTTCTGATTACATTTGCTTTCATTTTGCCTCTGTTGGCAAAGAAAATCCCTTCATATATATAGAATAAAAAATTCATTGGTTAAGATATTATCAACTCGAAAGATAAATTCATTTTATTTACATTTCTGCTATATTCATAAAGAATAGTGTATTTTATTCATTTTGCTGTCGAAGATGCACCGTTTCCACAAAATAAATATATAAACTTTTTCATTCTTTGCACATGCCTCTGTCGTGGAAATAAGACTACTTCTTTCCTGCCGTGCTCCAAATCTCAGTAATTGTGGAATGAAGGAATTTACAGGCTTGGAGAAATTTGTCTCTTAAAGCAATAACACACACCTCAGTCTGTTATCCTTGTAAAAGCATTTCTGATTTTAATAACCCATTAACGTCATTTTATAACAAAGATCATTAATCTCATTAAAATAGCTGATCATACAAACATGAAACTAGATGCTGATTGGCTAAGCATATTAAACATACTTGTTATGCTGAGGTAAGTTGGCCTTGAAGGCCAAGGAGAACAAATTCTAGGCAGTAGAATCCACTGTCTCCAAACAAAGGCCACTTGATTACAAAACTGCAGGACTAACTGTTTACGATCTATGTGGAGGCAAAACACTTACTTAAAAACACTTAAATGTCAAGGTTTTATAGTTTGAGTAATATTTGCTGAACTCGGGGTAAGATTTAAAGGTATAGTTCATTATGAGTCTAAAAGTACATGTTAAAATAATATATGAGTCCATATAGATATTGGAACAAATGCCAGGATGAATAAAGTCCATAAATATGTCCTTTGAGTAAAATATATAAGGACCATAAATATGTCCATCACACCTCTGATCTTACTTTGGCTTTCACTAAAGTGCTCATTTAAGTCACGGAGGCAAATTCAGCTGTTAAGGAGTCTTCAGGCAATGCCCCAGGGAAATATATGTATATCAGCCACTTCAGATGAAAAGAAATATGTCTGAAAATTCCACAATGTTAATCATTGTGTGCCATGTGAATGAGGCCCCACTTGTTGTTTGGGTGTCAAAAATTTTCTTAAGTTTCCCAACCAGCTAAATTTGTTTCATATTCTAAAAAAACATTTGAATGAAAGCCAAGTCTAAGACACTGTACACACTGGCTGAAACTATCATCTTTCTACTAACTAGAGCCAGAAATATCAAAGCTGGGTCTGTCTAGAGATGGTGTTCCATGCTAGTAAGAGCCCTAGTAGAATCATTTATGTATGTATATATGTTTGCTTGTTTAACATTGTATGTATGTGTAGTGACCCAGAGTTTGGGCACTACTAATATATGCTGTAGTGTATATGTATTACTTATTACCCTAATTTCTGTTTTTTAATTTCTTAAACCTGCTCTGATAGGTGTAGCCATAGTGACCCCAGCTGGGCTTTTGTGATATATTTGTGTAAATGTATATTTCCTGTTGCTGAAGTTATGGAGCACCCTTTTTCAGGAGACATGAATACAGTAACACAGGAAGTGAACAGAGAGTCTGGAGAGAGAAAGGAGCCAGACAGGATTTAGCAGATACGGAGAGCTTACAGATTACATTTATTTATTCAGTTATGCAACTGATTCTTAGCAGAAATATTTTAGCTTTTACTCTTATTGTAGTAAATATAGGTAGTCAAGTTCCCATTAACTACCGAATGGCAAGTAAAAGTGGTATGCAATGGATTTATTGATTGTGGACTACAGGATCTTAGATTATATAGAATGAAAAACTGGATTTCTAAATACATGGTGTTACATAAAATGGGTAATGGGTGATATGATGCTACAACCTACACCTCAGATCCAATGCAACAGACTGTTCTCTTATTCCATGTCACTGTTATTATTACTAGTATTTAACTAGTCAATTTCAAAATTAGTCTCTCCGAATTAAAATTCCCCACTTTCCAAACTTAATTAGGTTTTACATGGCCAGTTCTGGGATTGGCGCTGCTCCCCTTTGAGATTATAGTGGCATTGCAGGTTTACTTTCTGGAACAGTACTCCTCCTCATGACTGTTAAGCCTTTCTACACACTGTCAGTAGGAAGCAGGTAAGTCTAGTCAGTGTGGGATCTGCTTCAAAAGTGACTGTTAAAAAGTGCTTAGCAAAGCCAGTGAGGCTCATTATACTGCTGGGAAGAATGAAGGCACCCTGGGATATGTAAATTAGTCCCTGAAAGAAAGGAATAAAAAAAAAGTGTATGCAAATCATATCATGAATATTATATCATGAATAAAACTTCACAAATAAAGTTTTATAACCAGAATTAGGATAAGCAAATAGATCCCAGGAAACGAGGCGGGTAGTAACGAGTTACATTTACTCAGTTACATTTACTCAAGTAACTGTTTGGAAAATTGTACTTGTGAGAGTAGTTTAATGTGAAAAGACTTTTACTTTTACTTGAGTAAATCTGTGGTGAGAAAAACGCTACTTTTACTCCATTAGTCCGCGTTCTACTCTTTATAATGAGAATATTGTTGCAGTCACGACTTTACTTTGTAAGAAAATAAGTTTCCAAAATTTACCGGTAGAAAAGTTTTGCAAAAAGACCAGTTGTTTATTGCTGAATTATTTTGGCTACAATTGCCTTTTTGTGCTTTTTTGTAAACAATATAAAAGAGATGTGGTTCATTACGGTTTTATTTTGGCTAATATTGCCTTTTTGGTTTTTATTTATAACAAATTATTTTCAGTCTCATTAAAAGTTATTGTTTCCAGCAATTCAATTTTTCATGGTGTCATTTATTGACACGAAATGGTACTCTGCACTTACCACTTGAGTAAGTTATAATCCAAGTACTTTTTTACTTTTACTCAAGTACAGTTTTGGATGCATATGCTCTACTTTTACTTGAGTAATATTTGGTTCAATTAACAATACTTTTACTTGAGTAAAAATTTTTCAATACTCTACTAACCCTCTGCCCAGGAAGCATTGCCTCCCTACCAGCTCAGTTAGTGTCCAAAACTTAGTACTTTACTAAAAGTCTCTGTTATGCCACATTGCATTCTGGTTAAAATTACCTGTTCTCTAGTAATAGTTTTTCCAATTCAACAAATTAACAAATTCTTCACTTCTTGTCATTTATTTCCCAAATCATTTATAGTGTAGTTTCCCACCAACATAAGCATGTAGATGTGTTATTAATAACATCTTTAAAATGGCACACAGCACTGATAGCAGTTTGTGTTTTAGGTCAAGAGTGGTCAGTTACCATGGTAACTGCAAAGGACATTTAAAAGTTGCAGTCGGAGCCAAAAAAGAGAAAAGGATGAAATAAGAGATAAAGCCATATTACATATTTAATATTAAATCATTATATTAGCTGTCAGAAATGACAAAGAAAGAATACATTTATTAAAAGAAGACGTAAAGCCTTCCTTCTTATACTAAATTTAATCCTGACTGTAAAAAAGGTTGTCAATCAATACTGAAAGGATATTGAGTATCATTCACAATGTGAGAATAATTGTCAATCATTTGAACATTATACACACACATCTACTAAGCCAGGAATAATGCATCTTTGGCTTATGATAAGATAATGTTAAGATAATAACAAACAGTAAAGGAATTCTTTAGTGAACAGTAAAAGATATATTTAGCTTCATAACTTTTAGCATATTAATTCTTATAAAGCAAGATGGAGTGAGAAGACTGATAACCTCTAACTCCATCTGGGGTATAATTCATCAACATGTTTTTTTTTTTTTACTTATAACAAAAATAAGAGAAAAATATATGTAAATAAATATAATAATGAGTTATTATTAGCCAAGGTAGACATGTTCTTGGTTTTATTGCACATGCTTATTAGTGATTTTGGTGATGGAAAATTACTGGTCTATCTCGTGCACTCAGGAGGACTAGTTTTTAGAGCAATGGGCCTTTGGCTGATAATACACACTAGAATTATATTTATGTTGTATTTTTAAAGAATAACATAGGGATTATGCTATACATATAGTAGAATAAAAGTCCAGCGTGTAGGTGTAATGATAGGATCCGGTGATGTGAGAGGGGTAGGAGGCAGCAGCTACTATGAGTAACCTGGCATAGTGAAACTATAACAGAACCTAAGGTGAAGAGTCTAAGATGCCCCTGGTGTTCACCTAGAGCCCCTGCAAGAAAGTTAGGACTTAGCGGCAGAGACACCCAGGTCGCGGCCCTTAGGGCTGTGTGGCACAGGTCAGCAGATTCAGATGCGTAGAGAAGAAGTGTAGTCATATGACGGTAACGAGTCAGGGCAGGCAGCACAGGATCGAAGTCAGGAAACAAAGCCAAGGGTCTAGATAAGCAGATGACAGAGGGGTTCAGGATACAGGTCGTGATCATACACAGGAAAGCAGAAAACTATAATAGCACCAGCATCACTAAGGAAGTCCTATAATTGGGAGTTGGATGTAGCGTCAGTTTGTCTTAAATAGGCACCGGCGGAACGAAACCACGACGCAACGCCGTAATTGCATCTAATTCTGTCACCAAAACACAGAATCATTCTGTGGTTAAAGTCAACACAAAAAAAAACTATTGCGGTGAAAATCTTGACAATATTGGAAAGTTTGGCTATAAAAACAGGTAATATTGTCAGAAAAGTTGAAGTGAAATGGTCAATGTATGCTAAAGAATAATAATAAAAAAAAAGATTAACAAGGACAAATGTGTGATGCTCTTTTTATTATTAACTCTACCAAAGAGAAAGAATAATTAAATTATTAGATTAAAACAAAGGCTGGGTTGTTAAATGTGTTTTCTTACAGTCGACGCAGGTTTAAAGTGGTTTAACTGTAAATAGGGAAGACTTTCCATTTGGCGGAAGAGGAAAGTGCCTATAGGTGGCTCAGCCAGTCTCACTCTTACTCAGGGACATAGGTAAGGGGAAATCAAGGGAATTCTGGGAGATATAATGGGTGAAATGTACTAAAGTTATAAAAGGTCATTTTTAACCTTTTTGAGTTTATTTGGTGTAAAAACGGCATTCAGGGAAAATAATTCGATCAATCATTTCGGACCGATTTTTTCCGATCAAAACATTTCATTCAAATTATTTGGGTTTTTTTTCAATGTAAAAAGTAGCCAAAGTACTTGCGTAAAGTATGGCTACTTTTCCATCGAAAATATGATTGAAAAACCAGGTGACTAGCAGCCAACCGGTTACAAGTCTAAAAGAGGAATATTTATAAAAGAGAGAACTGTCTGCTTTTCTTTATTTTATTTGCATTGACTTTTACTATTAGTAATATCCATGAACTAAAGATTGAAAAATGTAAATAAAATCAACTTCACAATCTCAGGCCTCCACCTGATTGTTTGTACCAGGTCAGAAGTGAGAAACATTTTTCTTGAAAGAAAGGAATTGTCTGCAATTTTTGAGATGCTCTATTGCTATAATCGACACTGCACTCACTGGGTTTTTAAAGTATCACACAGCTATTCAAAGATGCAGAACATCACCTCCAAACAGAACATTTCAGGCATTCAATCTCTTATCCACTGAAAACAGATAGTTCTACTCTGTTTTTAATGCCCTACAGAAACGACTTACACTGAAGCACTTATCAAGGTCAAGGAGAGTTACTGAACTTGTAGTGAGACTTGAAAAATACAGTAACACAACCAAAACAAGTAAATGCCTCAAATGCTTTTATTGTTACTGTATATTCAATCAAAAATTTTAAATTGTTTATAAGGTACACTATTTAGCTTTAAAAATTGGGCTGTCTGGGGCACTTCCTGACTATATATTAATTGAAACACAAAAGCACATACAATATGGGTACTATCAGTAAATATGAAAACGGTGCAGGAAGGAAAAAGATGATTGATTACAACTAAAGATGTAGAGATATAGACAATTCGCAGCAATTCGAGTTGCCTAGCCAAAATAGTTGCAAATTCACTTCTAACTATTGACTAAATGGAGAATAGACTTGTCGAACAGGCAGACAATAGCGAATGCTGTCAGATGCGTAGTGTGGTATAATCAGTCAGATAGAAGTAGGATGAGAAGTCATGCGGAGAAGTCGACATGTGAAGGGCAGTGACATCAGTCTCACTATATCCCACTAACTGTATTTTGTGAATATTCTATTTCCAAGCCACCTTGTCTCTAGGTCATGTTGTCACTTAGTCGCAGTCATT
>WMED01020964.1:0-12033 GCA_019650415.1 Pipa parva
ATCCCAAACTCTATATTTTAACTGGAAAAGTTATGGGTCGTCTTATACGCCAGCAAATATAGGTCCCACCTATAATAATGTGGCACCTGGATGCATATCAACCACTTCATTATTGCTTTATTTGGGGGAGGATATTTGATTGATCATTCCTAGAATTGAGCAGGACTGAGGGCACCAGCAGGGAAAGGGTTGGGTCTTAGTAATTAGGTTATTCTAAGTTAGGCTAACCTACAGAAGGATATTCTTTATGGGTTTTTATTGTCCGTTTAATGCACTAAATATATAATAGCAGGAACAACCATCAATTGAAATAGAGAATGGGTGGTCAAAGACAATAATGGAGAACATTTGTTATAATCAGCACCTGAACACCTTCCCTGTGAGTTTAATGATATTGCATGATATTACATTGAGTTTCCATGTAATTCTTCATATGACTTCATTTGTGCAATACATGGGCAACAAATGAACCAGTAATGGTCCCCTGTATATTAATTGCTATGATATTTATTTGCATAATTGTGCTTTTTCTCGTCATTGGAGGCTATTGGCTGGTATTTTTAATGGTGATGCCTAAAAAGCGTTGTTTGTGACCTTTATTTAATCTACCAACAGAATATTGTAGATATCTGAAAAATGAAACATTATACAGATTTACACCACAACTATAAGGAAGTTTTACTTTGTTTTTAGTATTTAGTTAAATATTAGATTTATGGGTTATATCATATAATTGTGCAAAATATGTTACATATGTTGTAAACTATACTTTAATACCATTTTATACTGTTAAACTATGACATACTTGATAATTTGTCTCCATAGAGAAGTATTGTTCAGCAACTCCTTGTGGCTGTCCTATTTCCTGGACATGTTAAACATTCATGACTTTTTTTAAGAAGCATGATCATGGTTTCTGTGTACACGCTGACATACACTCCCACTCCTTTGCCTGCTATTAATTGTAAAGGTCTGCTTAAACTGCAGTCATGCATCTGTTTAATTTAGTTTATGTGAATTTATACATGGTACACTGAAGAGGGATTTAAATGGATGGATACTATCCCTAAAGTAATATTAGATGATTGCTGATCCTTTTCCATTTTAATTACTACATGACATTAATATTGTAGGATCAAGTTTAATATCCATACAAAATATGCTGTTTTATACATCAAAAACAACCTAATAAGTTTCTTTCTTGCTGATTATAAATTCCCTTTCAGAATTAAATCTTTCCAGTGTATGACAATAGTTTTAGGGGGTTATTCACTAAGGTGCGAATTCGACTGTCAAATTCGCAAACAGCGGATTCCCATAGCAAATCTGCTACAATTTCCCCATTGTAAAGTCGCGACAATTTTCCCATAATAAAGTCACGACTTTGACAATATTCTCATTATAAAGACGCTATTGCAACAGCAGCAGTCTATTGGGACTGTCTTTATCTGGGGAATTCGCACCAATACACAACAATTTGGACTTTAGTGAATAACCCCCTTACAATTTGGGGAATTTTCTTCACTTCTCAGATGGAATATTCACATGACAATTCTAAAGACGCTAATCTTTTTAAATACGCAAACATTTATCTGAGCGAATTGAAAGAGCACCGTCGGGTTTCCTTTTCCTTTCACTATTTATGGAAATGAATGTTGTGCAGAAGATGTTTGGAAAATCGAACTCAATGAATCACATCTAATGACATTTCTTTTAAACAATGAAAAATTATAGGTAAGAGGATTAATGCAAAAATAACAGCATTTTATATTGGCAAAAATAGACGTTATTCTAAAAATAGCAAAGCATTTCTCAACATATTTTTCAAGTTGAACATTTCTCACTGGTTTTGTAGTACTCTGACTACTGCAACCAGTTATTTCCCCAACTGAAATTATTTATGGCTTCGTTTATTTTAATTTCTCTCCTGGTCTGTGTTCTTGGATGATTTCTTAGAGTGTTATCTTTGTACATTTATAGTCTGCTCCGAAAGTTCCCTTTGAACCTGGGATTACAGCTGCATTTTTATACCTTCAAAATGTGAAGAATTTATGCAAGTAAAATCATCATGATTTTAATCATAACATTTTTTTTTTTTTTAGCAATGATAAATTCTACCTATTTCTAAATTAACACCATATTTTCTGAACAATAAATACAGTAAGAATAAATGAATTATAGGATTTAGGAATCAGCTTGAGACTCCAAGCATTAATGAGATAAAAGCCTATGGACACAGACAAATACCTTTCAGCCCATGCGTATCAGTGAAGAGAATGATGTATACATTGTAGAATCACTCTCATAATGTTACCCACTAGAATGCTGGGTTAACAATGCAGTATACTTTTGGGTAGGTATAATCTCCTTTTCCTTCGAAGGACACAAGAGTTCAGGTGTAATATATCTTTTATTCTCTAAGTTACAGAGTAGTAGGACTGGCTATGGAAAGGATTTTCGAAAATTTACAGAAAAAAGTTTACTGTGTACCCCAAGGCCTCTAATCACCTTCTCTTTTTGCTATAGGTGAATTAAAATACTAAGAATAGAAATTCCAGATGCAAAAAACAGGGGTATTCTCCAACAGGTGCAATAATTTACAACCAGTTATATTTTACTAATCACTTGTATAGGGGAAGTATATGGCCTTTGGGCAAAAGAATACAACAGCATGGTTAATTTAAGATTTTGTCATTACTGATTCATGCATTTAATGTTGAAAAGTGTGTGTGGGAGTTATTGTTGAAAACTTTTCCACTGATATTTGTCTTCAATGCAGAACTCTCTCTTCTTAGAACTCTAGCAATGGTTATGGCTGGGAGGTCATGTGCTTGGTATTCCTTCCTGTATCTAAGTTTATCAAGGTAAGACTCCAATAATTTCACTCTCTGGGAACAATCTTTCTGTTGAAATAAACTCATTGGTTATCCATGGGTAAATTTCAAATGCTTTGGAGAATTAGGAATGGGACAAGAAGGCTTTCTATTAATGTTATGATTATTACTGAGTAGAAGAGTAACTGGACTTTTCAATAGAAAAAATTGACTAAACAGATAGGGAGGATGTGTGCTTGACGTGCAGTCTGAGACGTACTTCCATTTGGTTCCTGCAATAATGTCTGGGTAACTTCCGGTGACAGACACACAGAGTAATAAAAAGAAACCAGATAACTGGTGGGGGGGATACACTAGTTGCAAAGTTTGTTACATTGAAAAAGGTACTTTTTTTGACATACAACTAATTTGGAAAAATGACTGCTTAGCTGCATTTCCTAATATTGGGACACAAGGTCTTATTGACTAAATGGTGAATTCACTAGAATTTGAGTCAGATCACCAAAATAGTGACAAATTCACTTCTCCTTATTAATTAAATGGTAGACTGGTGGAACAAGTGGGCAGCGACAATGACTGTCAGATGCATTATGTGGCGTAGTCAGTCGAATAGAAGTAGAATGCAGAACCCTACCATCAGCTCCACAATTCAGCACTCTGATGTGGCAAAGTGAAATGGGTGAATTCGGAGAGACACACCCTAGTCTCATTTGTTCTCTTGACACACTCTGCCGCTTATTGAATAGTAGAAGTACCTGTGAACATGCACATTGTAGTCGACAAAATTGGTCGTAAATCCACAAAGTTGCAGAGTTTGATCAATAAGCGAACAAGGGGAAGTGGTGAATATTCAAAGCTTTGCACAACTATTGAAAGGCCTTTAGTCAATAAAGCCCTTGGAGCAAGGCAGTGGATGGCCAGCTTGTTACATATGCATTTGCCTTTCATTTTGTTTGATTTCATTGACTCTTTCCTTTATGCATATATTTTACCATAGTGAAATCTTTCCTTTCTTTCTAAATTTTCCCATCACACTGGAGTTCATTTAGCCTATATTATTTTTCTTTGTTTCAGAGATTTAAAGTATAATTCCTTGTGTTTCACTGGAGAGGATTATACATTCCAGACTCTATAGGGGGTTATTCACTAAAGTCTGAATTACTGTGTATAGGTGCAAATTGTTGCATCTTTATAATGAGAATATTGTCACAGTCGCGACTTTATTATTAGAAAATTGTCACAATCTTAACATTAAAAAATTCTCACGACCTTACAATGGAGAAATTGTCGCGATCGCTGATTTGCTATGGGAATCCGTTGTTTGAGAGTTCGACAGTCAAATTCACACCTTAGTGAATAACCCCCATTATATCTTGTTTCCATGTCTTACGAGGCTCATCGAACTATAATGTAGTCTAGTAAAAACAGAAGTTCAAAATAAATGTAACAGTCAACTATTCACAAAGAATTTTACGTGTTAAATGGCAGGTATGTTTACTCAAGAACTTTTCTATAAAACACAAGCAAAATTGTTCTGTTTTCCATAATAATATTTATAAATAGAACAGATGCTGTTAAAATCAAAAAGAAATTCACAGATGGTTTTTGAAGCTTTTAAGCTAAAGTAAACAATAGGATCTTAGTAGATCAGATTCCGCAAGCATCCTCTATAACATTCAGTATTATAATTAATCATTTTGAAACAGCAGGAATTCTGACTAAACTGACTTTGGAGAAAGGCAAACTTCTAAGTTAAGGGCTCCATGTGTCGTGACTGGAACCATCAGCTTAAAGTTTTGGTTCAACTCCGTAGCACACACATCTCTTATTTTCTAAATTAGGTTACACTATGATAGCACACTGAACAGTAATTTAATAAGGACTTTACTAATAAAACTACAGTAACAACAGTAAATTGAGTAGGCATTGCAAACAATATTGAGGCATTTCAATTGTTATTATGTAATCGATAGATAACAAGTACCAGACCTTACCTGAGCTGTTTTTGCCCTGCCCACAATAAAGTACTAAACTCACCACAGGGCAATTTCCTAGTAGACAGTAAACAGCACAGAAAAGAATTCCATTATAGATCTGCCCATAACTGACCCACCATCAGCCATATATCTCTTTGTTTGCTTGCCTGCAATAGACCCAGTGATGCTCACCCTGGATTTCACACTTGATGATGTGCCAGAGCATGATCCACCACATTAGATATCTAGATAAAAACATACTCAAGTCATAGGGTGATTAATCAGCATGTAAGGTGAGGGATATGAGGCTCCTGTCTTTTTTAATGATTTGAAATGAAGAATATGCTTTTATCCGGATATCAGATGTGCCGGATCACTTTTTGTATTGAAATCATTTCATGCAGTGGGTGGAACACTGATGCTCCAGAGCACTCAATCCATCAACTCTATAATATTTGAGAGGTGAGCATATACTTACTGTCTGTGTTATTATCACACCTGTCAGTCATAGCCATCTACAGTATTTGTATACAGATGTGCCAGAGCATAACGGCTTAAAAAATGGAGATGCTGGGGAACCTCACATTATCTTTTACAAAACAGGTTCCTGGTTTCCAGTTGGTGTGTATGAAACAATAGTGTTTTGGAATTTTCAAGTTAAATTCCCAACTTTTTTAGATATCATAATTCACATCAGTAGTTTTTCTATTGGAATGCATGTAAATTTACTGTGTAATCTTGAGTTATCACATACAATTTCAGTTCTGCTATATCTGTACTTGTTACAGACATTGCATGATGCATGCAGTATTATGCAGCAGTGTGCAAGAGTAGTGTCTTCACCAAACCTTATCAGCTTTGATCCAGAACAATGGGAAAAAAAATCTTCCTGTCAGACCACTGATATTTTAACTTCACAGATGGAAAATGTCTCTATTACCCAGACATCTTTTTTTTCTGGTTGCACAATTTATTGTGCTTGTACCTCACTTTCACATCCTAGTGGTTACATTACTATACACCATCTGTATCCCAGGCTTCACTTTTGCATCAAGAGTATGGCTTCCTTGATTATAATATGGGAAGAGCTGGACTCATCAAAGATGTTTTTGTAATTTGTCACAAATCATTGGGATATCAAAATATGTTAACAGTAGTTTCTTCATAGGACACATTTTCTTCAATCATTCATTGCATTAAAATTCTGCAAAGAATCCTACAACAAAGTATTGTATGACAAATTTAGCTATGCTATATATATATATATATATATATATATATATATATATATATTCTGAGGTAGCTAAACACAGCAATTTCTATCTTCACACTGGGGACTCTGTGGGAGACTCTCTTTGGCAACATTTCCCCTTTGCTTTTATTTAAGAATCTTTATTGTACCGTTATCATCTGATCTAGATGTTTCAGGATCCTGGGCATTTTGTAATTCCTTAACTGCAATCTACGGCATTATAACCCTGGACAGTACCTACTGGCTTCTTCTCTGAAGGAAATTCTATTGCACTTGTTCAGCTGGAATAGGCTTTATATAGCCTCAGCAGAAAAAGCAAGATCTTCTCAATAAGACAGCTATCATGGGGAAATACAAGATCCATCTACAGTAGGTAGAAGACAAATAGAAAGGGGGACACCCCTTTAGAACACACCAACACATTTACATTTGCATCTCACAACATTTAGATGTTTCAGTGCTCCCTGGAAATGGTAGAATTCATGCTCCAGTAAAATATGTCCTATCTTTGACTTGAAGAACTGTTCTTTAAGCTCCTTGAACACCGTGCTGAATTGGCATCAAGTGAAAAATACATAACTAACATTACAACATTACATGTTGGCCCTTCAAAGATCTAAAACTAGTATGTCAGTGTTTTGGGGTAGTTATAGGGTTAGGAATGGCTCAATGGAAATGACAATTGGTTTTGTAATTAGATGATTTGCTTTCCATATAGCATATGAAAAATAATGAAAAATAAACATTCCGTCATCTAACACCATTACATTTGGACTCTGAAATTTAAAAAAAAGAAGAATCAGAAGAAATGCAATGTGTGTATTTGAAAAAAACAAAACAAAACACAGAGATAATCCAATAGGGATAGAGTATTTTGAGAAGAGTCATCTCTCTTCCAATATTAGTTGACACATATTAGTGAAGATTGATGGCACTATGGTACATCCAATTTAAACATAAAGCATTTGCAGAGTGAATATTACTTACTGTGTGCACTGGAATGAGGAGAACACAGTGTGTTAAGGATAAAGCTTGGACAGATTATCTTATCAGGGGAATGGCAGGAAGCTTGGTTCATAACAGTTAGAGGTCTGCTGGATGACAGGACATTCCTGTTTGACCAGGATATTTAATTTCACAGTCTGATTTATGTACATTTGTACTAATCTGTTATATCATAGATATATCGTGTTATTAAAAGTATATACAGAGTGTTGTACAGTGTTCAAGCAAACAAACATAAAATGTAACTGGTGCCATATACTGGCTAAGAGATTTAGTTTAAATTGCAAGTTGTAAAAAAACGAATTCTTTTAGTTTTATATCATTTAGAGGTCTGTGTAATTCAGAAAACTTGCCGAGTAATGTACTGATCCACTAAACATTTTGTAAAAAATTCAGTTGTAATGTATTCATTGTGTAGGGATAGCAAAGGGAGGTATATTTAAAGAAACAGCACGCTGCATTAAGCATTAGCAGTGTTTTGGGCATTTATATTCTCTCATGTGCTGCTTTGATCAGATTCTATAAATGGACAGTATGAATGATTGCATCATAATTGTAGGTGATAAGATATCAGTGTCTATTACTCATGACATCTTTGAATAACAGCTGGTAGGTGATTGACATGCTCAGTCTCAGATCGAAATCTCTAGAGCCTATAGGCACGGAATGGTTGGTGCCTTAGTCCACACCCACTAACTGACCACACCCTTTTTGTAAACAATAACAGACTAAATTATGTTGTGAACTAAAGTGATTTATCTAATGTAGCTTATCACAGAACTAATGTGTTTCTGAATTCAATAAAAAGACAAGACAGTCAAATCCCCTCACATTTCACATACATTTACAGAAGTATTTGAAATTTTCTGAGTGTCTCATTTCAAAGCTATTTAAATCAGTGTTACAAAATACTTTAAATACCCAGAGTCTTTTTTTCCCTTTTTTATTTCACACAGCAACACTTGAACCTTCCACTACAATGATACTCAAATTTTATAATCATCATCTGCGCAGTTCAGCACTATTTTTCCTCTTGTGTTTGTCTGCACTTGATTTAGATGGGATTGTTGTGCATAATTAATTCAACTTCAGTTTCCCACGTGCGAACACTTTCAGACAAAGTCTTAGAATAAAAGAATTCATTCGGGTGGATATACAATTGGGAAGCTATCACATAACAGTTTCATGAACTGGGTGAATTGCATCACAGTCTAACATGCATAGATTTCCATTACAAAACGATTACGTTATTTTCAAATTAATCAAGGAGAGTCTATTAAATTTTTCTTGAAAGACCAATCATATCAATGTTGGCCTTTTATTCCCCCCTAGATATCTATTTAACTATAGTTCAACTCATTCATGCAAAGTAGTATGATATGGGTCTGAAATGTTTTCTCAAGTGAGTTAGGAAAGGTTGCCAAGTGAGAGAAAATTGGCATATGTAGTCTGTGTCTAGTGTGATGCATGACTAGCTACTGATAATTCAGCAAGCTGACAGGTCATAGCTAGGGAGGACAGCACAGTCATTTTAGATTATCTTTTTTATTAAAGATAGTCACACACAAACATACACAAGAAACCTTTCACATTTTTTTTCTTTCCACTCAAAGTATGCCTTGTCCTCAAAGAAAATGTTAATTGAAACTGAACATAGAATACAATTAATACTGAGAAAATATTTTCATTTGTGATGGGGTATATTACGTTTGTACTACGAATTGTCACTAAGTAATTTCAGAGCTTTGTCTATCTAATAGTAGCCGTGGTATATTGTGACAAATTCTCCATGTTGGAGAATTCACATTGTATTCATAAGTATTGTTGCCAGAAAATAGTTACATGAGTTACCATATTTTTAGCTCCATAAGATGCACCTGAGCATAAGATGTACCTAGGATTTTAAGGAGGAAAATAAGAAAAAAAAATATTCTTAACCAAATTCCCTCTTTCCCCTGCCTGCCCTCCTTCCTTCCCTGCCTTCCCTCCCTCCCCTGCCTCTCTGCCATCATTCCTTCCCTCCTTCCCTCCCTCCCCTGCCTGCCTTCCCTCCTTCCCTCCCTTCCTGCCTGCCCTCCTTAACTCCCTCCCTCATATGCACAGGCAGGCAGCTTTTGGAGTACTTACCTTTCTCTGGGCAGTGTACTAGAGAGCCACCTCCTGTCAGCACATTTCCCGATTCAAGCAAGGTAGGCAGTTCTCCGTTGGTGCCTTCTGCTCAAGCACTTGTCGGCTCTATCGGTTCTATTCTATTACCAGAGCTGCTTAAAGTAGAACTAAATTCCCATTTTCTTAGGGATGATTCTTAAGGAGGTGATGAAATACTTACTGATGTGTTTCTTTGTTCCAGCACTGCCACCTGTTGTCTCAACATGGATTTTCTAGACTTCTCTGTGCAGACTCTAAAGTTTTTCATTTCCTGCTTACTCTTGAAATTCGGAATTCTGGTGTAATACTGCTTCTGTACACACCATTGCCTAGCAGAGCAAGCATAGAAGCAGAATTCTGGTAAAATGCTGGTTCTGCACATACCAATCCAGTGCTATTCAAGAACTGCCGCTAGCTGCCGGCATGTGACAATAGTACTTACAAATGAGACTGCACAAAGCTCAGCAAAGTTTTTTCAGTGAGTAGACAAGAAACACACCTCCCCTTCCTATTATCATTAAGCCAGAATGGTGCCTAATGGGGGTCCCAGGACTCCTTACTCACACACACACATATATAAATAAAAAAGTGTATTGCAGTATTTGGTGATACTTTTTTTTATGGGACTAACAGTCTTTTTAAATAAACAAGCTTTCGGGAGGTTTATTCTCTTTCCTTCATCATGTTCAAGACAATACTAAGACTTAGGGGGTTATTCAGTAAAGACCAAATTTTTGTGTATAGGTGTGAATTCGCCAGTTAAAGACAGTTGCAATAGCCTGCTACTGTCATGGTTTTATAATGAGAATATTGTCGCAGTTGCAACTTTTTCTATGAAAATTGTCGCAGTCGCAACTTAAAAAATTGCCATGGTCGCGACTTTACAATGGGAAGATTGTCGCAGTCATGGATTTGCTATGGAAATCCGCTGTTTGAGAATTCAACAGTCAAATTCACACCTTAGTGAATAACCCCCTTTAGTATTGTCTTGAACCTGATGAAGGAATGAGAATTAAACCTCCTGAAAACTTGTTCATTTAAAAAGACTGTTAGTCCAATAAAAAAGGTATCACCAAATACTGCAATACTCAGTTTTTTTGCATCTGTGGACTAACATGACCTCTCTACCCTAACTTATATATATATATATATATATATATATATATACAGTATAATTCAGTGTAAATATATATTTTATGTTTATTAATTCAGAGGCAAATGGCATTCCTTTAAAAAGCTAAGAAAATGCTAGAATGTAAATTCTTTACAACAAAACAACTATCTATGCAATTGCTTGTTGCTACTTTGAAAGCTGTTTTCATTACTTAGTTGCTTGCTTTCTGGCTGGGCACATAAAGGCGCAGAGGTTAAAAGCTTGCCGGAGTAAATATTAAATGTAAGAATTCTTAAGCTTTGTACCTTCTTAGCTAAAAAATTTCCGCTAAATACATAAGACAGAAATGTATTTGTGTAGCAATTGTTACTGTAGCATACACTAATGGAAGTCAAGAATTTCTCGTGATTACATAACAATATGGATGTCAATCACAAGAATGTTAAAAATAACTTTGGCTTGAAATGTTTATTGAAGCTTTCTGTTTAAGACACAATGAACAGAAAAGCCTTGTCAGTTTAGTTTGTACTTTATTACAAGGCTCCTTGGTGCTGGAGAAATGCAAATTATGCTGATGTGACAAAAATGAAAGGCTGATTGAATTTAAAGGAAAAGTTAAGTCATCATCAGTCTACCTGTGTGTTTGTCACTGTAACATTATTACAGTATTATTTACTAATACCATGCTTTATAATTTACAGCCAGTTTCTTACAGAAGCGCCTATTCTTCCATTTTTTTTTTTAATCTTAAAGGAACAATTTATTCACCAATGATTATGTGGCTGTCTGTCTGTCACTGCTGAGTTAATGCTTTTTGTAGTATAAACTATTTTCTCATTTCCATCCTTTTTAATTTACGGCCAGATTATTAATAAAGCTCCTTCATCTCCCTTACTTCGTATTCAGCAGGTCAGGTTTGGAATTTTGACCAGGGAATTGACTAAAACATTTCAGAAAATTGAATAACCAATTACAAACGTGCTATGTGTTCATTGTCACAGAGTTACAACTATGTGGGGAATTCACTATAGTCCGAAGTGAGGTGCGGAGCGTTTGCCTCACTTCGGACTGACTGATCTGCGCTTGCTGATGTCCTGCACGTGGACATCAGCGAGTGCATTAAATGGATTCCAGTCTCAGCGAGATCAAAAGAGTTGCCTTGCCGAGACTGGAATCCCTTTAATGTGCTCGCTGATGTCTGCGTGCAGGACATCAGCAAGCGCAGATCAGTCAGTCCAAAGTGAGGCGAACGCTCCGCACCTCACTTCGGACTATAGTGAATTTGGCTCTATATGTATCTGATATTTCTAATCTATTAGGTATAACTGTGTGGCCCTATAAAAAGCTTTAAAATCTAAACATATAGTGCTATCATATGGGCTCTGGATGCTGGTAATCTGTATGCACCTTCCAAATCACCACTTGTCAATGAGAGTTAATGGTCACTTTGATCTATGGGTAAATACCCTCATGAGGGGACTAAATTACACTCCCAAGAGGCAGATCTGGTCAACAGTTATAGAGTGAATTTCAGTAGCACTAAGGTGTGCTGGTTCTGTAAACTAAAAGATCCTCCAAATGTCACTTACCTTCCTCATGAATTAATAATGAACAGCACTAATGCTTAAAGCACTTTCTCTGTAACCATAGCTAATGCACTAATGCTTAAAGCACTTTCTCTGTAGCCATAGCTAATGCACTAAT
>WMED01020966.1:1128-12033 GCA_019650415.1 Pipa parva
AAGAGACACCAGAGAGTCCATACTGGGGAGAAACCATTCACTTGTACAGAATGTGGGAAATCATTCTCTCAGAAGGGTACTCTTAAGTTACACCATCGAGTTCATTCAGGGGAGAAACCATTCACTTGTACAGAATGTGGGAAAGCATTTGCTCAGAAGGGTACTCTTAAGTTACACCATCAAGTTCATTCAGGGAAGAAACCATTCACTTGTACAGAATGTGGGAAAGCATTCGCTCAGAATTTTACTCTTAAGTTACACCATCAAGTTCATTCAGGGGATAAACCATTCACTTGTACAGAATGTGGGAAAGCATTCACTCAGAAGTGTACTCTTAAGTTACACCATCGAGTTCATACAGGGGAGAAACCATTCACTTGTACAGAATGTGGGAAAGCATTCGCTAGGAAGTATCAACTTAAAACACATGAGAAAATTCACACAGGGGAAAAACCTTATTGTTGCACAGAATGTGGGAAAGCATTCTCTTATAAGAGTCAGGTTGCGTTACACCAGAGAATCCACACAGGGAGAAACCATTCACTTGTACAGAATGTGGAAAAGCATTTTATATAAAGAGTGGGAATGCATTTTCTATGAAGAGTCATCTTAAATCACATGAGAAAGTTCACATAGGGGAAAAACCTTACTGTTGCACAGAATTTGGAAAAACATATGCACAAAATATCAATCTTAAGAAACACCAGATACTCTGCACAGTGTAAAAACCTTTCACTTGTAACGAATGTGGGAAAGCATTCTCTATGAAGAGTCATCTTAAAATACATAAGAAAGTTCACACAGGGGAAAAACCTTGTTTTTGCACAGAATTTGGGAAAGCATTCTCTTATAAGAGTCAGGTTGAGTTACACCAGAGAATCCACACGGGGAAAAACCATTCACTTGTACAGAATGTGGAAAAGCATTCTATATAAAGAGTAATCTTAAAACACACAAGAAAGTTCACACAGGGGAAAAAACCTTACTGTTGCACAAAATGTGGAAAAACATATGCACAATATATCAATCTTAAAAAACACCAGATAATCCACACAGGGGAAAAACCATTCACTTGTACAGAATGTGGAAAAGCATTCTCTTAAAAGAGCCAGGTTTAGTTACACCAGAGAATTCAATCAGAGGAGAAACCATTCACTTGTACAGAATGTGTGAAAGCATTTTCTATGAAAAGTCATCTTAAAACACATGAGAAAGTTCACACAGGGGTAAAACCTTACTGTTGCACAGAATGTGGAAAAACATTTACACAAGATATCCATCTTAAGAAACACCAGATAATCCACACAGGAGAAAAACCATTTACTTGTATAGAATGTGGTAAAGCATTCTATTGGTATAATAATTTTAAGGTACACCAGAGAGTTCACAAAGGAAAAAATCTTACTGTTGCAGAGAGTTTGGGAAAGTATTTTCACAAAATAATGATCTTAAGACACACCAGAAATTTCACACAAGGGTGAAACTGTTCACTTGTACAGAATGCGGGAAAGCATTTAGGGGGTAATTCACTATCCTCTGAAGGGAGGTGCGTAGTCTTTGCCTCACTTCGGAATGACTGAGATGTGCTTGCTGATGTCCTGCACACAGGAATCAGCGAGCGCATTAAAGGGATGCCAGTCTCGGCGAGAGCATAAGAGTTGCCTCGCCGAGACTGGAATCCCCTTAGTCAGAAGTATTTTCTTAGGAGACACCAGATATGTCACACAGGGGAGAAACCATTCACTTGTACAGAATGTGGAAAAACATTCTCTCAGAAGATTCATCTTATAACACACTGGAGAATCTTCACAGGGGAAAAACCATTCACTTGTACAGAATGTGGGAAAGCATTCCCTCAGAAGATTCATCTTATAATACACCAGAGAATTCACACAGGGAAGAAAATGTTTACTTGATGAGAATATCTTGTAAAAAACACTTTTTATAAAAATATTGCCTTTGAAACACAACAAAAAAGTCTATATGTGAAAAGAAGTTTTACAATGGATAGAATAAGTCATAACATTTTCTTCACCAAATGTTTTTAATATATGTCCTCCCCATTGTCTTTCTTTTTTAAAAATAGAACAAAAAGAATAGCTTTGAATACATGTAAAGTAAACTTTCTATAAATAAACCAGCATTTTAAAGGATTAGTAACAACAGAGAGTGTTACTTAGAGTGGTAAGGGAATAATAGATAATAATTAAAGTTAAAAAGTTATGGGTAATATGTGAAATGTATTACTGACGTTTCATGTTTACAATGCACTATTTGGTTTAGGTAGGCATATAGCAATACCTGGGGTAACTTGGACTTTAATGGACATTGTATTTTTGGACTTTTTTCCAATAATATGAAGGAATATATTAGATATTAAATAGCAAGGTGTTGATATCCTCACCGCAGTCAACCAAATATGTATGCACATACAGTATGTTTAGCACTGTAACATTCTATTGTTTAAGGGTTGCATTTATTTAGTATGTGCATCTCCACCTCCACTGTGGATAGGTCCGCAATAAGAAAGGAGGAGCAAGTCACTGTATTCAAACCTGCATGTTTGAAAGAAACAGTGTCATTTGATAAAGGGCCCAGTGCCCCTAAACATGTGCATCACAATAAATCTATTTAGTAGTTCACTACCTTTGCCTGTTGTCCCCTCTTTGACTGGATACTTTGAATGCTTCATTTGTTGTTTAGATGGTAAAAAATGATATAAAATGACTAGAATACCATGAAATAAAATGTATTTTTAACACAAGAAGTGATATTCTATGTCTCTCCCAAAAACATCCTCATCCTCAACTCTTTCAGTGCTAATAGTTAACCTGCACAGCTGACAGGTTCCTGAACTTCTTCATTGGGTTCAGCAGTGATGGGCATCCTGTGCTGAATAAGTAAGCACTTAAATGAAAGAGCTGCCTCTACTTCTCTTATGTGTATGTGTTCACACCTACACAACCTTCTATTAGCACATGAGATTAGCCTGTGGCCTCAAATGTAGGCCTTTATTGAGCAAAGTGGGGACATTTTAGCAGCGCTTCTCAACTATGAAGAAATCCCTATGAAGCAAACCCAAGATTTCTCTGCTCAGCACAGGAGATAGATAAAGAAGATTATCTCTGCTGCATTCATCTGTGTAGGTAAACCTTTGAAAACACTATAGTTCTCTTTCATTTCAATTCTAAATTGCCTGTCAAATCTTGTTCTAAACTTGTTAAAGGTTTAGAAGCATTGGAGGATGGGAATGCCCCAGGCTAAAGTTTGGTTGGATGAGGTACATACGAGGAATAGGAGAAAAAATAAGAAAGAACAAGTTGTTGATACCAAGGAGGGAATTGTTCCTTTATATCTTGTTGATAATACAGAAAAAGGAAAGAAGCCAAAAAAAGAAAAATAAAGCCTAAAAGAAATAGTGAATGTTATGTATGTAGAAACTAAGTCATTGGACAGAAAACTGAAGGCAAAGGGAAATTAGAACCAAAGAGGAGAAGGAACATGAACCTTTAGCATGACTAGAGGAGGAAGATGAACCTTTGGCATGACTAGAGCAGGAAGATGAACCTGTAGCATGACTAGAGGAGGAAGATGAACCTGTAGCATGACTAGAGGAGGAAGATGAACCTTTGGCATGACTAGAGCAGGAAGATGAACCTGTAGCATGACTAGAGCAGGAAGATGAACCTGTAGCATGACTAGAGGAGGAAGATGAACCTGTAGCATGACTAGAGGAGTTAGATGAACCTGTAGCATGACTAGAGGAGTTAGATGAACCTGTAGCATGACTAGAGGAGGAAGATGAACCTGTAGCATGACTAGAGGAGGAAGATGAACCTGTAGCATGACTAGAGGAGGAAGATGAAGATAATGATGAAGGTCCAAAAGAAAGTGAGAATAAAGGATTAAAGGGAAAGGAGATTCTAAAATTGAAACTTATTTTGTTAAATGATGAGAGGCTTGAGATTATACTAGTGTTAGGAGTGTTACCGCTCCTCGATCCAGTGCCGTTCTGTTTCTGGTGCTGTGAAGCACCATGTCCTCTCGTGAGACTGCATTTGTGTGCACTGACATTGGGCGAACATGGCGTGGTCATGCACATTTTCTCTCTCCAGGCACGATCAGGTGACAGGCTCCTTTTCCCATATAAAGGAGCCTATCAGTCTGCTCTGCGCCTGAAAATAGAACTTAGGTTCTGGGTTCTATATTTTTATAGAGTCATAGCCTGTATTAAAGCCTTGTAAGTTTTGCCCACATAATACCCAAATTTACTTATCTGCTCTTCTGCTAACACCTGAAGTAAAGTCTCAAATTTCCAACTGTCTCTTGGCAATCTCCTCGTGGATGGTCAAACGCCAGCTCAAATTAAATCTTGCTAAAATGGAATTGATCATCTTCCCACCCAAACCTGGACCTGCTCCTACCTTTTCCATTCAAGTGGATGGTATTATTATCAACCCTGTAACCTCTCTTCATTGTCTTGGAGTGACTTGACTCTGATCTTTCCTTCTTTAAACACATCTGTTCCACTGATAAATCCTGTCAATTTTTTCTTTGCAACATAGCCAAGATCTGTCCCAGTCTCTTTTGCTCGACTGCTAATATCCTCATGCATGCTCTTGTCCTGTCCCACTTGGACTACTGCAATGTTCTTCTATCTGGCCTTCCTGTTTCCTACCTCTCCCCACTCCAGTCTATTCTAAACTTTGCAGAAAGAATTCTCTCACCGCAGAGGGGATAGCCCTTCTCCCAATCAATATCTGCTCCCTCGCTTCCCATAAGTAAAAGAATCATTTACAGTGTTCTCCTTTTGACATTTAAGGAACTGCACTCTGTTGCCCCACCCTACATTTCCTCACTCGTATGTCTGTATGTTACTCAATGTCAACTACACTCCTTTCAAAGCAACCAGCTTTGTGTGCCATGTACTAATACTGCCCTTTCTTCTCTTAAACCCTTTTCTCTCTGAACCCTACACCAAAATTTATTAAACTCATAAAAACTGTTTTGGCTTTTCTGAGTTTAATTGGAAGAACACCCTGAAGTATCTCGCGGTAAGTATTGCTTTGATTGATATTTGCCATGAGAAACTTCTTCTATTGAATTTATCCATGGAAATGATAGCCATACTATATAGCAAGGATGGCGAACCTATGGCACGCGTGCCAGAGATGGCATGCAGAGCCCTCTCTGTTGGCACACGAGCCGTGACCCAACCCTGCCTTCAGTAGAGGCAGCGGACCCGATCTGACAGTTTTCGGGCCGTATACGTGGCCTGCACTGAAGGAGTGCATGCTCACAGGGGAGCTCTCCTCCCCCAATGCATGCACACTACTCCTCCGAAGCTGGCGTGATGATGTCACTCACCAGCGCCAGCACTTTGGGGGACGTGCTGGTGGGTGACGTCACCTTTTTTGGCACACTGTGCCAAAAAGGTTCACCATCCCTGCTATATAGCTACCTTTCCATGGATATATTTGATACTTTCTCATGGCAAGTATCGATGGAATCAAATCTTGCAATACTTACCACAAGAAACTTCAGGGTGTTCACGTGATTATTAAACTTGAAAAGTAAAAATGAGCTTTTCCAAGTTTAATAAATTTTTCCCCTGGAATTCTTTACCCCTTTATCATCACCAGGAACATTCCCTCTGCACATTCAAATCCAAATTGAAATTCTATCTTTCAGAGCACCAGCAATGATTTTTATCATTGATTTTATGTCTATATTTTATTTTATCTTTATTTATTCATGTTTAATATCTGTACTTATTGATCTAACATAGTAACAGTTTATAAGGCTGAAAAAAGCCACAAGTCCATCCAGTTCAGCCTATTTTCCTGCAATGTTGATCCAGAGGAAGGCAAAAAACCCATGAGGCAAGAGCCAATTATCCTCATATTAGGGAAAAAATACCTTCCCGACTGGATCTATTTATTTGTATTTATTGACCTATGTCTCAACACATTCTACAGCTCTTATTGTCCTATCTGTGTATGCAAGTCTTCCTCCCACTTAGATTGTAAGCTCTATGGGGCAGGGACCTCCAACCTCTTGTGTCAACCACAACCTAACACTTAAAGTGATGCATCCTTGTGATATTTTACTCGTATTTGTTTAATGCACTTTTCCCATGTCTGTGTTGTACTTGTATTGTTGAATTGTACAGTGCTGTGTAAATTTGTGGCACTATAAATATAATTATACATACATACACAAGTCCCACTGATAACAAGAATAACACATTTTAATCATCAATTCCAAAGGAGATGATCTTCAGTATGAAAACTTTAAGATGGATGAAACTCAGGATAGATGTTAAACCCCACTATGAGGTAGAACCTTTAAGTAGTGTCCATTCTGGGTCATTACACCTTTACCAGGGCAGGGACCTCCAACCTCTTGTGTCAATCACAACCTAGCACTTAAAGTAATGTATCCTTGTGATATTTTACATTTATTGTTTAATGCTCTTTTCCCATGTCTCTATTGTATTTGTATTGCCAAATTGTACAGCACTGCATAGATTTATGGTGCTTTATAAATAATATTATACATACATACAATATTGTAATTCTACCTACTAAAAATGGTTTCAATGTACACAGGGTTACACAAACCTTTGTCCAGGAGGAATAAGAAGAACCCAGGTATTGGTATAGTAACCCAAAATTGCGAAGGAAAAAGTGAGTTAGTGCAAACTTAATGCTTAAGGAAGAGTCACATCCACTCAGTGTCCTAATAAGTGACCCATCTTATAAGTGTGTAAAAAATGTTGTGTAAAATTTTTGTATATAACATTTTTTTTTCTGTATGAAGTTAAACACTGTTTAGTATTAAATAATTTGTGTTAGTAATAGAATTGGATGTGTTCTGTGGACCCAAGTGTCTAGTAAATAAGCTCTGTTGCTGGACGTGATGTTGGTGGCTATCTGAACAAATCTATGTCTCTTTAGCTGATCTCAAACTATTATGTTTTGTATATAGATTAACCTCTATGAATTGAAAGAATGTGAGCTTCAATGTAATACACCCCCTTTAAACATAGTGTTTCTGTTTTGTCTTTATAATGTCATGGGTTTCAGTGGATCCTCTAACTAACATGGGGCCGGCGTGGGTTTACCTGAGATGCAGAGTCTAAGGAACCCCTGGTCTTCTCCCTTAACCCCTGCAATAATGTATGGCATTTGTGACAAGGGACTCCCAGGTTGGAGCCTTCAGTAGCTGGTCTAGATGAATAAAGGTACTGTCACTTTAAGATATGAATGGATGCTCTCTGGACAAACCAGGTGCTTTACAATAGCACTTGGGGAAGGAATAGTTGGAATAACAGGGTATAGGAATAGGGAACGAAGAACACAGGGGCCTAACAGGTGAGACGTTGAGGAAGGGAGTACCTAAAACACCTGATTTTGAATCTCAGTAGGAGAGGAGCATATTATCACGTCTCATTGCTAGGCAATGATACATGTCACTCAAAGGATACACTGCTGGCTTCCCCACAAAGAGTGCTGCCTCTGCACACCCATACCAATATCGAAAGTCATACTGTGCCAGTCTTGTTGTGGTTAACAGTTTCATTTATTTAAGTAAATGGATGCTAAGATCTTTGGCTCCTAACGTACAAAACTCCAACTACTCAAAGGTGTGGTTGAATTGTTTATCTATTGCTGAGGCTACCAGTGGTTTTCAGGATCAAGCAGGTAGGACAGTATCTACCTTTGCTTATATACAAAAGTAATTAGATCTGGAGGAATGGGATTCACTTACCAGAGGAATTTGTCATATTATCATTTCAGTTACAGTATTATATTGGAGAGAAATAAAGAAAGAATTTTATATAAAATGTATAGTTCAATGTTTAAAACTACAGCATCCACAGTTAGACTTCAGAAATCTAGAGTCATTTGGGGTTCATCAAGATTTAAAACCTATTAATCTCTTTTAAGCGCTTGAGTGGGTTGAAACTAATTGAAGCTTTGTTTGGAGCTGGGGAACACCCTCTGTCTCATAGCAACAAAACCGGCAATCTTAGCAAAAGGTACGCCCACTTGGGAGTGATACTGAACTGTTTAACATAAGCACCACCCCATTATTCGAAATGGAGACTTGGAACGCTTTTGGGCTTCACATAATTACCCTATTTTGTGAATGGTCTGCACTATGCTTTGTTGCGCTTTTTTCAGAAATATCTACATTTCTGCCGCTTATATTATCATTTCTGTTTCAGTTACAGTATTATATTGGAGAGAAATAAAAAAAGAATTTTATATAAAATGTATAGTTCAGGGTTTAAAACTACAGCATCCACAGTTAGACTTCAGAAATCTAGAGTCATTTGGGGTTCATCAAAAATTGTTTATTAGTTTGCAGACGATGGGGGTTATTATGTAAATCCAAATTTGACTGTTTAATTCTCAAACAGTGAATTCCCATAGCAAATACACAACTGCGACAATTCTCTCATTGTAAATTCACGAGGGTGGCAAAATTTAAAGACTTAATACATGTGACAATATTCTCATTATAAAGATGCAACTGCAAGTTTATTGCGACTTTCTTTAGCTGATGAATTAGCATCTTTATGTGACAATTTGGACTTTAGAGAACACACCTTATATGTACTTCTACATCTGTAATGAAATTGTTTCAAATGGCATTTGCTTTAGCCTTTATGGGGCATTTTAAGTTAGATCTAATCTCACCATATACTGAAATACTGGGGATTAGACATGAAGATGTGCTATTTACAGATCTGACAGTTTTCCCTAGGAGCAAGACTGACCAGGCTGGAAAAGGTAGACTGATTACTCTAACAGCTATTTTAGGCCCAAGCTACCCTGTATATGTTTTAAAACAATTTATGGTAGTTAGAGATCCCATTTTTGGCTCAATTTTGTGCCATGAAAGATGACACCTTTCTGTCACTAATGGTATGTCTTCTTCATCCTTTGGAAACTGTTCTTTCTGAATAGATGCAGCTACAGTTGCCAGTAGGATGGGTTTTCCAGAATCAGGGGTAAAACATATTGGAAGATGAGATTCGCACAAGTACATTGTTTATGTGCACCATAACCTGTTAGAAATGTTAATTAATTCTTAGGTGTTCCCCCATAACATGATAAGAATCTGGGCCACTCCTATGTATATTAGGCCTCATTGTGAGCAGCTGTCCACCCTTATAGAGGACATGGGATTTCCTAATGAAAGTAAGGTGGAGAGGTATCAGAGGCTTGATTTGTGCCCAAAATTTTACCAGAAATTTGTCAACTGATAGGTAGAGTGGTGGCCCCAGAGTCCTCATTATTCACACTAGGGGAAATGATCTAGGTAATAAAAAAGTGAATTAAATTTATCAAATAAAACAGGATTTGTCCAGATGTTTATCTATAACACCAGGCCTAGTCATCATATCGTCAGAAATAGTACCCAGAAATTAAAATTTGGAGAAGGGCCCATAATGTCAAGGTCATAGAGAAATGTTAAAAGAAACTTAATGCAGCCGTATCATTCTTTGCTAGAAGTAAAGGAGGTGTGTCCATTTGACATAAAGAACTGGAAGGTGAGAATAGTTCTTTATTAAGGAAAGATGGGATTCATCTTAAATATGGAGATCAAAGGATATCCTTGAATGTCCTTTGTCATTGCTGGGAGAAAAGTCCATCTAAGTACTCTGTAGGATTCAGTACACTTTGGGATGAAAAAGACCCAGGCATTGTCAGATCTTAGAACAGGAAGGGAACCCTATGTTATGTCCAGAGGTTGGAATTGCCCACACTAAAAGAGAGAGAGCTGCTCCTGGATTCCTAATTGTACTCAATGGAGGATAACTATGTACTGAACCTATCTAATATATTGAACATGTGTCTACCTCAAATTAAAATAACACTAAATCAGAGTGTGCATACCGTAACATAATATAAAACCAAAAGTAAATATACAATAGGTGCAGTGCTAAAGGACCAACATGTATTCACTAATCAAAAAAGGGTCAAACAAAACAAGCACAAACACTCTCTAAATGGTACCAAAGCAAAATCCAATCTTTACTCAAAAAAAGCACACAACCCAGACAAATCAGTGTTATATACATTAAACCCATGTTAAAAACACTTGAAAGGAGAGAAAGGTTGCAAATTTCCTCAATACAGCTCATATAAAGCAAAACCCTGATCAGGATCATCAAAAACATTCTTTGTGGTCTCTGATATAATTCAACCCAAATCCTTTGTGAGAATTCTCACCCACATTTTTTACAAGTGAATGTTTGTTCCCTGTGTAGATTCTCTGATGTTTCTTAAAAGGAACACTCCAGCCAAAATTGAAAAAAATGCATATGTTAGTAAATACGAATTACTAACTTTTATTAAATGCATTTTATTTTAAATTTTGCCCCTAAAATGAAATATCTTACCTGTTTAGAAGCACTTCCATGTTTACAATTCCATCTTCATCTGTGCCGCCGACTCTAAGGTGTCCTGGAGCTGAAATGTGTTCTTCTCAGTTTCAGTGTGCAGCCCAGCGCCAGCATCGTCTAATAGTCACATGGGAGAGTGGTGCATCATCAACTTGTCTCCTCTTGATGATGCGCCGCTCTCCCATGTGACAATTAGGAGATGCCAGCACCGGGCTGCACACTGAAAGGAGAAGATCGCAGCTGTGAAGAGTTGCTGCTCCAGGACACCTTAGAGTTGGCGACACAGATGAAGATGGACTAATAACCAGGTAAGATATTTCATTTTAGGGGAAAAATTGAAAATAAAATGCATATAATAAAAGTTAGTAATTCATATGCATTTTTTTCAAATTTGGCCGGAGTTTTCCTTTAAGACTAGACTTATGAGAGAATGCTTTCCCACATACTATACAAGTGAATGGTTTTTCCCATTTGTGAACCTTCTG
>WMED01020967.1:0-12032 GCA_019650415.1 Pipa parva
TTTCTATGGGATTAAGGTCTAGAGACTGGCTAGGCCACTCCATGACCTTAATGTGCTTCTATTTGAGCCACTCCTTTGTTGCTTTGGCTGTGTGTTTTGGGTCATTGTCTTGCTGGAATACCCAGCCGTGATCAATTTTTAATTTCCTGGTGGAGGGAATGAGGTTATCACTCAGGATTTTACAGTACATGGCTCCATTCATTCTCCCATTGATGCAGTGAAGTAGTCCTGTGCCCTTAGCAGAGAAACACCCCCAAAACATGTTTCCACGTCCATGATTGACAGTGGGGATGGTGTTCTTTGGGTCATAGGCAGCATTTCTCTTCCTCCAAACTGTTGAGTTAATGCCAAAGAAGTCAATTTTTGTCTCATCTGACTAAATAACCTTCTCCCAGTCACTCACAGAATCATCCAGGTGTTCACTGGCAAACTTCAGACGGGCCTGCACGTGTGCTTTATTGAGCAAGGGGACCTTGCAGGCACTGCAGGATTTTAAACCATTATGGTGTAATGTATTACCAATGGTTTTCTTGGTGACTGTGGTTCCATCTGCCTTGAGATCATTAGCAAGTTCCCCCTGTGTAGTTTTAGGCTGATCTCCTACCTTCCTCATGATCAAGCATACCCCACGAGGTGAGATTTTGCATGGTGCCCCAGATCAATGTCGATTAACAGTAATTTTGTATTTCTTCCATTTTCTTACTATTGCACCAACAGTTGTCTCCTTCTCACCCAGCATCTTAATTATGGTTTTGTAGCTCATTCCAGCTTTGTGCAGGTCTATGATCTTGTCCTTGACATCCTTAGAAAGCTCTTTTGGTCTTGTCCATATTGTAGAGGTTAGAGTCTGACTGATTCATTGAATAAGTGGTCAGGAGTCTTTTATAAAGGTGACTATTTAGCTCAGCTGTCTGACTGCTCTGTAGGAGCCAGAACTCTTAATGGTTGGTAGGGGATCAAATAAATATTTCACACTGCAAATTGCAAATAAATTTATATAATTTATACAATGTGTTTTTCTGGATTTTATTTTGGATATTCTATCAATGTTAAAATTAACCTATCATTAACATTATAAATTGTTCATGTCTTTGTCAGTGGGCAAACTTACAAAATCAGCAAGGGATCCAATAATTATTTCCTTCACTATATGTTGGAAAAAAAACATTTGCCATTACCACCATTAGCTGTTCCTTTCCCCATTTTTGGAGCATGGAATAGGTAAATGCTTGATTCCCTTTCTCTGGCAGTAGAATGTAGCAGTGTTAGCCATACATTTGCAGATAAAAAAACAGTTAGGGTCTCCCAAGACTTACCATTGCAATACATATCGCTTTTATTTATTACCCTTGCCACCACTGCCACTTAATAAAACTTGCCCATCAGAGAAAAACAGTACCCAAGTGTATTGCAATGGGGAAAATATATTACTGATATCATCATTTTTTAAACATGCACCATTTTCAAAGAACTTAAAAATGAACTCACCATCTTATCTAGATTCTCAATTGACCTATAGATTTCCCCTTGAGATTCATCATAATATGTGTAACGGAACCGCTGTCCTGTTGACAGAAAGAGTTTTTCAGTTTAATGCTGAATAATATATTTTTGCATAGGGGAACACATTTTCAACTTGTGTTGATGGTATGGGGCCCTGTTCATATTAGCAGAGAAATTTTCATTTCTGAGCTGTATGGTTTCAGTGTCCAGCTCAGATCACCTCCTAACTCTCACCGGACTGTTGGTAAGTAGACCTCACAGGGGTAATCTTTATATAGAGCATAACGTACCCTTTTCTGTAATTTATAAGGATATTAATAGACACTGAAGAGTTCTATGACCAAATAAAAAGGCCACAAGGTGGCTCTTAATATAATTATAAACTATAGAAGGGTGTTTATTATCTTTTATAATACACATAGCAGTTTGTAAAATAAAATACATTTACACCATGAAACCTATTTTGGAACTTGGTAAACATAGTTGCTAAAATAGTTTTAATTATTTCTTTTCTATATTCAGCTCTTGCTTGTGTATCACCAAAAACACTTTAGCTTAAGGTTGTAGTGTAACGCTGTAGCTTGTTTACAAAGACTACAATGTCATCCACAACATGGTATTAGTGTAGAAGAACTACAACTTGGTGATAATTTGTTCTTTTCTTTTACTTAAACGTATGTGTTGCAGGGATAGCGTTTTTCAGAAATTGTGTTATTACCTACATTTCCCATGATGCACTGTAAGGTATTTAGTCACAAAACAGAATCAGTTGTAGATAGAAGCTTTAGTTAACTCTTCCTTTTTCATTATATCACAGAAAATTGTTTACAATTTTGTAATAATGTTTTAGAACTGGAAGAATAAAAAGAATATAGTGGCAGTTTGAGGGATGCAGGGGCTGTTAACAGAAGTGGCATTGAGAAGATAAAGAACCAACAGGTTTCAAAATTATGCGCCTAAACAGTAAAGGGCTGCTTTAAGTTATAATCATATAGTTCTGATGTGAGAACTAACCATGTATAAGGTTATAATTTACAGGAAGTTCAATGCACTTCCTGTGTGTATTGCGTATTATAAATTTACATTACAGCTACCAGACATTTAGGGGCTATATCACCATTGTGCGTAGTGAGCTGCGAAGCCTTCGGTTCACTTTGCACATGGTATTATGCACCCGCTGATGTCCTGCATGCGGACATCAGCGATCACATTAAAGGAATTTCAGTCTCGGCAAGGAGACTAGAGTGTTCTCGCCGAGACTGAAATTTCTTTAATGCGCTCGCTGATGTCCGCGAGCAGGACATCAGCAGGTGCATAACACCATGTGCGAAGTGAGCTGAAGGATTCACAGCCCACTACGCACAATGGTGAATTAGCCCCTTAGATTTTGTTTATGTTATAAAATTGACATGTAATATTTATATTATATATATATATATTATTTATTATATTTAAATCAGTGACTGCTATACATAGAAACATTTTGTCTTTAAAAGGTTGACAAAAACATAAATAAATGAGTTTTACTTACCCCAGTGACAGAAATCCGATGAAATTACAAAGAGGTTAGTAGGATCTGCTAAATATTTGCTAAATAGCTTCCCAAATTCTTGCTCCTTCGATTCACTTAGTGCCCCAACCAACACAGGAACAATGGTTAAATCATCCTTATGGCTTGAGAAAAAAAAAATTGAATGAGAAAAATTTATATACAGTAAGTCTGTGTGTATAACACAACTTTTCAGAACAATATTCTGCTGCAGTGATATTAATGTAGTGTGAAGATTAGTAATGCCCTTTTAAAAATTACATTTAAAGTGGATCTACATCCTCCAGGGTAGCATTTATTTTTGATCAGCCACTGCTCAATGCTTCATTATTGAGGAAAAATGGTACAGCCTAGGACTCCATTTCCCAGAATTCAAAGGGTAGAATTCCTACTTCCTCCGACAGCCTTAAAAACTGTCAGACCAGATCTACATGACTGAAATAAAGTACGATTGTTTTAGATCACAGAAGCCACAGACAAAAATGACAAAAACATGAATTAGAATGGCAAAAAAACCCCAAACAAACAAAAAAAAACCCACTCAGTCGTCCATATCACTTTAATTTCAGTGTGGTTAATACAGTGTTTTTCAACCAGGGTTCTGCAAGGGCAAGCCATGGATTCTGTGACTTAATAAGAAAAACATTTTTTTTGATAAAAAAAATTAGGGCAAAACTGACCAGGACCGTATCACGCCTAACCTGCACCATGCTATGCATGCACACTATGCGGTTATCAGTTGTTGCACTTGTTTACTTCCATACTATTTCCATTTTCATTGTTAGACCGTACGGTGTCGTACGCATTAATTTTCAATATAGTTTAAATCTAAATGCATTTTTACCGCTAACATGGATCAATTTATTAAAAAACGAAAGTTAGATGAAGCTGACGTTATTGAGCAACTGCTTGACACTGCATCCGAATCCACAGAGCAGACGGTGCAGAAAATTGATGCTGTTGATTCTCGTCGTAAGATTCGTCAGTACAGTAACAATTATTTAGCTATGGGATTAACTTGGACAGGAGACCCAGACTGTCCATCGCCTCTTTGCATTGTTTGCAGGGAACAGTGTAAACCGGGTACACTGTAAGGGTTTCCCTGAACAAAAAAGGTTGAAAAACACTGGGTTAATATAAAGATTCTCTTAAATAGTAAAATAACAGACCACCATAGAAACAATAAAACATACTTCCTTCTTTATCTAGAAGCTAATCTTCATGGAGGGGGTTCATGCTAGCAGACCTATGGAGTTATGCATGATTTCAGATTATTAGTCAAGTCCGTTGTCTTGCCCTGTCTACGTAAAGCTAATGTGCAGAATGTAAACTGGCGCACAATGAAAACAGCCGTGAGTGTGCTTTGAAAGCAGTTTTGAACTGTGTAATGCTCCATAGAGACTGCTAAGAATATCATTAGTGAAAAGTATCTTATAGCTAATGAAGAAAGCTGGGGTTTCCAACACTATTGAAATCTGTACATTTACTATTTAAAGGGGAGCTAAAGGCAGAAATCAAATTTATATACAGTATTATAAAATATACCTGGCACTAGCTGAGAAGTCCTAACTTGCGCAGTGATGATTTCACTGCTTAATGTTCACCCAATGTTGTGAAACTGTCTTCATTCTTCAAGATAAGCTACTCCATTTTCCATGAAAGTTAGGACTTCCCAGATAGTGCCAGGTATATTTTATAATATATGAATTTGATTTCTATCTTTAGTTCCCCTTTAAAAGAATCACCTCACTAGCTACATTGAAGTTTTACTATATATATTTTAAAGGAACTTTCTAAGTCAGTCTTGACTGTTCCTTTAAGATAGGGAGGAGAATATCTTAAAAGTCTTAAAAGAATGACAACACCAAAAAAAAAAAAAAAAGTGAAAATGCATTTAGTGCTATTATATATTCAATTTGGCTTCCAAAAAAAATAAATAAATAAATTTTGTCTAGAACATGTTATTTAACGATTGTGCTTTAAAAATGTGGCTTTTGGGCACACAAGTACAATAGAGAACAATGGTACTGGGTAAGGTTTTTTTTTTACAACATGGCTGCTATCACTGGTCCCTTAGTGCACTCTTGGTAATGAGCTTCTTTACAGCATCATTAAAGTTCTGCCATTTTTACATGGCAAGTCCTGTATATGATCTCCCACTCATTGGGTTTCAAAGTATCAGAAAAACACAGAAGTTCAATAAGCTTCCCTCCGTGACTTCAATTCAGGGGCTTTCTATAAAGGAAAAAAACGAGGATGTTCTGGAACTTTATTTGAAGGACTGTCCTTGTGCAACACTGGCTATAAATTTCTTGCAGTTCTTTTGTTGAATTTCCAACTGTGGGCAATATCTGAGGTACCCAATGGTTATCAGATTACTCTTTATAACTGATAAAAGTCATATCTTACAATTACTGCATTATAATAACTGTCATACCAATCCAGATAGCAATTAAATTACATTTTCTGATGTTAGTGTACCATTAAATAGTATAATAAGAGTATCTGAATACGATTGGGATAGAACAAGTCTCATTGGAGGTATGATAGATTAATGTTTTGCTTGTACATGTATGTCTGTGTCATGTTTTTTAAACTAATCTGGTATAGAGCAGAATTGCTATCAGTGTGAGAGTATTTAGTGTCAGGTTAATGAGGAGATGATTCTGGCTGAAATGTTTGCGAATTCCAAGCTTCTGCTCAAAGTTGATCAAGACTTGTCATGAAAATCGAGGAGGGAGATCTAGAGGGTAGAACTCTCAATTCAGAGACCCTACGAGCTGAAGCGACAGATAGTAGATAGATGCCTTTCCAGGTAAGCCAGCAGATTGTTGATTGATGCTCTTGGATCAACTGGGGCTTCTGACAAAACTAAATGCACCAGCCTGAGGTCCTAAGAGTGGACAGGTTGGTGTAAAGGAGGGCAGATGAGAGTCACTTCTTAAAAGAAAGGTTTGCACATCTAGTGAGATCAGGCTAATGTGCAGTTATTATCACTGGACAACTGTCTCATTTGAGTTTTTGTAACCCTCCTGGAATTCTGGCAATTGGAGGAATATATGCTAGGTAATAGGATACAAGTCATTGCCTCTATCCCTTCCACTAGAGGGACACAGAATCTCAATAAAAAGCTCAGGGTGGAGATCCCTCACTCTTGGGTCCAAAGTGAGGTGGCTTAAAAGTCGGCCTTGCACTTTGAAGACCTGGGATAAATATTTGAGGTCTGAAACTCTACCATGGAACGAAGTTCATGGCCATTGGAGAATCTTTTCCACTTTCCATGAAGCAGTCTCGTTTCTTGCTTCACCATGGTGATTCCATTTTGGACCTTTGTATACCACCGACTTGTTCAATTTCTTTATGTCCAGGCAGGATTCAACAGTCTGTTCTTTTGTGGACAATAAAAAGCTGAATGGAAATTGAACTTTTGGTTTTAAGGTACTGGAAAAATCACTTAGGTGTTTTGAAGCTGAGCCCTAATGGTCAGAAAAACTTGTCACTTCCAAGCGAATGGAATCCTAGGGAGAAAAAATTCCTAGGTCTTATAGCCCGTGGAAATAGTTTCCAGCAGGTAATGGTCTGAAGTAATGAAGATCCAGGCTCTGGATACGTGTTTTGACCTGCCTCCACCATGGTAATCTGGAGGGAGAGAGAAGTGACAGTCATGCAGACTGTTTAGTCAGCAGAGGGTTTGGCTGCAGAATTTAAGTCCTTGTCTGGGCTTGGTGACATGCTCTAAGGCTTTGCCTTATCTTGGGGACGTAATGTGTTCTTCTCACCAGTAGCCTCAGTGTAGGGACTTGTAACTTAAACACTGGAAGGATCATTGCAGTGAAGAGCAGGGGAAACATACACAGGGAACCATGGGACTGGATACCACTAAAGGAAGTGGAGCACACAGAGATAGTTACACTTCTAGAGGCACTGAGGCGTACTGGAACAGGAACAATGGGAACATGTGTAGGAAAAGTGCAAAACAGAAGTGCAGTGGATTCTCCTTACCATGGCGGGGTTGGCACAGGATAACACAGAGGCATGGAGTCTAAGGAGGGCCAGGTCTTCACCTTTAAACCCCCGCAAGGGGGTACTGGGCTTTGCAGCGGGCACTGCCCAGGTTGTGGTCCTCAGCTTAACCCCCCACTGGTGGCAGCTGGCTGTAACACTGGAAACACAAGTGGATACAGGAACTGCAGAACTACCACTCACTAGATCTCATGGAGTGCAGCGTACCTTTAAGAGCAAAGTAGTGAGACCAAACACTGGAGCTGTCAGGATAGACAGTACACAGCTGACCTGAAGATATTCCAGCAGGCTAGGCAGAAGAGCTAACACTGGGTGGTCAGCAGGAAAAGCTGAAACTGGAACAGGAGCTTCTGAGAAGGCACAAGCAGTAACACAGCGAAACAGCAGCTTAGAATGAAGGTAAATTACATTAACGCAAGAGCACTATATAACAGTGCTCAGCCCTTTTTGAATCTGGCATCACTGACATCATGTGTGACGTCAGCAGCTCCGGATTGGCTGACAACCCGGAAGCGCTAGGGGGTGCGCTTCTACCAGTGTTAGTCAGCATTCCGAAGCCGGCAGTGCATGAGCAGCGCAGCATAAGCAAGCACTACTTGTGATACTGAGAATACTAGATTCCAGCTGTTTTTCAAACATTCTCTTTCCTTTTAAAGAAAGTGAAGTGAGATACTTCTTGGAGTTAGAGTCTGCTGACCACAGCTTGACTGAATCTAAACTGGCAGCGCTACTGACAGGGCTGAAGCTCTGCAAGCCTTGGCCGCATTAGAGATGCATCAGAGCAAATGAGCTGTTTCCTGAATAAGGAGAATCATTTGGGTTATCTGTCCTAAGAACCTTCCTGTGCAGAGGACACAGTAAAAACTGACTGGAAAAGCAAAGTTGCAGGGATAAAAAGGAAGTGGGGGGGATCTTAGTTCAGATCCTTGCAGTGTCTCACCTCCTGATGGGAGGCACCTTTTGCCCATGTGTCCCACAAAGTAAGAGAAGAGTGCTTTCTAATTAATGTCACCTAGTATTAAGTACAAAAAATGTTAAAGAAACACATTTAGGCTTACTGATTTTGCAGTTGAGACAGTTGGGAATAGAAGGGTAGAGTAGATAAAGGTAATTAAGCAAATCTGTTTGGCAAGTGAGAGGGTGCAGGTGTAACAGCAGAGCATGAATTAGCAGTGCAAGAAGTAGGCTATAGAAATGGAAAATTAAATAATAACCACCATATAGATGTTGTGTTATACCTTTCCATTGCTTTTGCAGTGTAAGGTAAATGCATTTCGATGCTGTGCTCATCTTCATCTGTCTGTAAAGACATTCTTTCAAACATTCCTGTCTTCCATAATTCTCCATACACTGGATAGAAAACACACAAATTGATCTGAAATATCCTATAATATATTTGTATTAGAAGTGGAATATTTAATGAGAGTAACACAATCTCCAAAAGATCACCAACACACCTCTTAAAATAATTGAAAGAAATCTAAAATCTGACCATTTCAAACTTGGAATATTTTAATTTCTGTTTAGAGTTTACTTTACTACACCAGCTTAAACAAAATACAGCCTTATGGCACTAATGGTCTGCGACTCTAAAGCGTTCATTGGAAGCTGATCTTTATAATCTTGGTGAGCCTCCTTCCCTAAGCCACTGCCTCAGCACATGCACATTATGCACTTTTTAAGGACTGAGTTATCTCTGTAGATGGGGCTCATTTTCCCCCTGATCCTGAACTTCCCTTTTAAATACATGATTTTTATAATTGAATTTGCTTGTTTTATTTTTTTTATTATTTAAAGCCACTTTCTCACACAAGCTCCTCCTCTCTCTCTTGCTTCTTCCCCTTCATCTAATCAGTGATGTGATCCACAGCCCTGAGAATTTAAAACACAAAGTCAGAAAAAAGCAGTTCTATGGGAATTTACACCTGCAAGTTTGACTGGTTATTAAACATTCTCAACTCTTTCAATCAGATTGCAAACTGAACTGCTGAGGAGGTAAGTAGCTGTAGTTGAAAGAGCTTTAGTAATAAAGTGACTGTAAATTTAAAACAGATTAAAACTAGTAAATAATATATATACACTGCAAAAGGCATTTATTTAACAGCAACATATAGATTAAACGGTTCCTAAACTAGAGCATTACATGCTATGTAACTAATCATGGCCAGGATCGTGAGAAAACACACCCCGACGCAGCTTTGTTAGTGTGCAGCAGCTGGGCATGATCAGTTACATAGCATGTGACGCTATAGTTCTTTAAGTGACAACTTTCGGGGCACAGATCATTAGTTTTCCTACAAATAAAGGTAGTTGCTTATTTTTCAATAATTAAAATACAATTTTCTGTGCAAGCACAAAATAACCTTTTCAACTTCAAAAGAGAAACATTTTTCAGTACCAATTTACTCCTCCAAACATTACAAATTTTTTGATCATGGAATCACTTTAAATTCAAGATACCCACATATAAATGCCATATAATAACATATCTAAGAACAAGTGCACTTTTCTCATAGACAATATGGTGAATGTATATGTATTTACCTAAATGCTTGTTCAGATACACATATTGTGTTAGGAAGAGTTAGACATACCCTTCTGGTCAATATGGAGGTCATATAATGGGGTTCTATATATATCCACAGTAGAAAGTGCACATCTAGAAAGAGCCACATGGTGGGAAGGTCCAAGAATAAAGACTCTTCTCCTAGCAAAAAGTAAAAGAAAGTTACATGTATTAAAGCTAAAACAGGTTTTAAAAAATTGCAAAGCTGAATTTTAAAGTAACTTATACTTTATAGACACAATTTAGAATTGTTTTCAATATATAGTAACTATAAAGGAATGTTCTTGGCTTTTGAGACATGTAGAGAGTTTTGGGGCTGTTAGAGAGGGAATACTTACGTGATAGAAGGGTCTACTTGTTTATAGGCATGAGCGGCACAAGATCCACAGTAAGTGTATCCAGCATGTCTAAAATGAAAAATTATTGATTAAATTATTAATAATTATTTTTTAAAACTATATATATGTATTAAAAAAAAAAAGTATAAAAACCATGAACAATAAAGCTGTAGGTCTCCATTATTCCTTTAACTGACAACCAATTTCACTGTTAACAAGCATTTAAAAGAAGATGTAAAACATTACATTGTATTACATCCTGGTGTTACAACCAGAAGATAAGGCAGTTAAAAATATACTACAGGAAAAAGTTCTCAGTGCTACTCTACTATTTAACCATCTTGGGGCTGATTTGTGAAAATCCAAACAGTGGGTGTAAAGGTCCAAATTCACACTTATTTGCCACTTGCTGTTCGTCACATATTTAGAAAACTCCGCGATGTGGTAAATTCGCAACCAATTCTAATGCTTAAGATAGCCGCAGATTTACGGAGCACTTCACATCACTTTGGGTGCACATGCACAGGTAATTTGCCAATTAATCAAGCATCAGAGTTAGCTGCAGTAGCGCATTTGACAAGAAGTATTGCGTCACATTTGCCAGTTTTACTTCACCAGTTTAAAGTGGACAGTTAGGGAGCTGATGACAGGGTTGCTACTGTCTGACTGACTATGTCACACTAAGCAAGAGACAGCTACAGATGCTGTTGTTTCTTGACTATGGGAATCTGCCACTTAGTGAATAAGGAGTAAAGAATTCATGACTATCGAAGCCTAGTGACCTGAAATGATGACAATAGACTTCGACAGTAGAATTCTCACTTTGATGAATAAGCCCCTAATCTTACTATAAAAACTAAAAAGAAAAACATGGCAACAGATGTAAGAAGTAGATAAGCATCCCCACTCATATAAAGTTATAAGATTTTTCAGCAAACCAAATCTGAGACATGGAAGGTAATACAAAGGCATTACATACAAACATCAATTGAAAAAGTCTTAGGAGGATTGCCAACTAGAAACATACCACAGACGCTATGATGCAATGACTCTTTATTGCTCAGGTTGCTGTACTGGTTACATGTTCCTGGTGTTTAGGCTCAGGTAGGCAGCTTATTTGTACAGTGTACTTGCTAACTTTTAAATGGATTGATTAAAAAGCAGGCACCAATTGGAAAGATACTATTTCTGTTCATTCTTTTCATTGCTCAAAATAATTGGTCAGCATTGCCATACACAGCAAAATTGTCAGTCCTTTCAATCAAAAGCAATCAGATAAGCCAATCAGACTGTTCTATGATGACAGATTATCAGTTTATGAAAAGAAAATAATTGCTGCAGATCAGAAGGTAAAGAGGTGTATACACAAAGTATATGTGAGTAGATTATGGGTTATGTATACAGACTCAGGATGCAATGTATTAAAGAGTAAAGATTTTCCCATTCATTACTGCTTAAAAAAAAAGTGGGTCTTTGTCCCTGAAAATGTTTCGTAGCAATAGTACAGCAGCTAGTTTGACTGGACACCATGGGCATGCGTACAGGGTGTGCCTAATGGCAGCACGCAGGATAATACACCACGTATAAAAATGCCAGTGTGAATCTAGCCTTAAGATTTTTTTTTCTTTAGGGGCACATGTAATGAAATGACCTGCACACACCTATGCTGGACACTATCATCTCAGACCTCATCAGAGATGCACCACATAATTATGGGTTAAATTCCACTTATTGAGTTCAGTGGTGACATGAACTTTGTTATACATATTTTGACAAAATTAATTTTCAGACTCTAGAATTTCATGCTGAATAGTAAGAGTAAATGAAAACCTTACGGTGCAATGATGGCTCTGGCAGGTCTTTTGGAGGTTTGTGCTTGAGACAGCCAGCCTTCCAACTGTGCACTCAGCTGAGGTCCTGAAACAAAACGCAGTAAGTAATTTAACATAAGCTGTGACAACCACTTCTATAATTGCTTGTACAAACCCCAAACTCAGAAAAGTTGGCACGTTGTGTAAATCATAAGTAAAAACAGAATACAATGACTTGCAAA
>WMED01020969.1:797-12032 GCA_019650415.1 Pipa parva
GATAGATAGATAGATAGATAGATAGATAGATAGATAGAGAGATAGAGATAGATAGATAGACACAGATACGTAGATAGATGGATGGATGGATTATAGATAGATAGATACAGATAGATAGATACAGATAGATAGATAGATAGATAGATAGATAGATAGATAGATACAGATAGATAGATACAGATAGATAGATAGACACAGATACGTAGATAGATGGATGGATCGATGATAGATAGATAGATCATTCATTTTTACTTAAACACCAAAATGTTTATTTTCCAGCAAAATGAAATTTTCTTTAAATATAATGGGGGTTATTCACTAAGTTGCGAATTAGACTGTCAAATTCTCAAACAGGGGATTCAAATCTGCAACCGCGGAAATTCTCCCAGTGTAAAGTTGTGACCATGGCATTTTTTAAAGTTGCAACTGTGACGATATTCTCATTATAAAGATGCGACTGCGACAGTAGCAGTCTATTGAGACTGTCTTTAGCTGGTGAATTCACACCTATACGCAACAATTCAGACTTTAGTGAATAACCCTATTTGTTTATAAGTCTGCTTTCCTTGTCTTAAAGGAGAACTAAAGCAAAAATAAAATAGTAGGGTTAAAATACTTACCTTATATAGAGCCGATTCATAAAAGTCAAGCATGAGCTGTGCTGTAATTAACCGGCACCTGATGATTTTTCACAGCACTGGCTGACTGAGAAGCCAGCGCCGCATCTCCTATCGGTGCCAAATGCCTTAAACATCATCATGTTCATTGCGGGGGCCCATGAGAATGCTCCATACAATGAGTGTGATGATGTATGAAGCCAGAGAAGGAAGTCAGGAGGAGCTGCGGTGCTGGCTTCCCAGTCAACCATTGCTGTGAAGGAAGAATCTGGTCCCGGCTAATTACAGCACAGCTCATGCTGTGACTGTAATGAATCGGCTCTTTATAAGGCAAGTATTTTAACACTTGTTTTTTTAATTTTTTTGCTTTATTTCTCCTTTAAAATAATGCTTGAAAATACAATATGCCTTTAAATTCTATACAGGTTTGTATTCATCCCCAGCAATCTGCAATCAATGTAAACAACTAATGAATCACAGTTGGGAGTTATGTTCCTACTACATCAGTTTGTGTCTAGTTTTATTGTTTTACTTACCTTGAAATTATAGGGTTTTTTTTCTCAGTATTTTCAGTGAATTGTGATTTTGAAATATGAAATTGTCATGTCAAAGACACCTATAATCATTAGAACTAATGACAAGGAGAAAGGCCATAGCATGGAATCAATATTTTGCATTCCTTTTCTAATTTAGACATCTCATTAACATTATGATGGAAGAAGTTGAGATGAATAGTATCTAGGAATCTACAGTACATAAAAAGAGGACGTATGAAGTTCATAAAATAACTTCTTCTTTGATATATAAAAACTCACCATGGTGCATTTGATTGGTATCAAAGCTTAAATACATCAGTGGTAAAAAGTTCCTTGCTCGCTAAAAGCAACATTACTAAAGTCAAAATTGTCAAGTTAAATTAAAGTACCTTGTTTTTCAAGCTTTGGACTATTGAACATGAAATAATAATTGTTGCTAGTGCAGGTAATTATGTACTTCCTATAAGGGTTTTAGCCAATGTCCATTAGAAGTCATCCTTTCTATTATCATATCATAAATAACTAATTTATATAAAGTTATGTTTTACATTGATATAAATTTAAAAAAGATCATATATTATTATTTTTTAATCACATTTTTGAACCATCCAATCCCATTTTAAAGGGATTCAAGTCTCGGCGAGGCGACTCGAGTGGTCTCGCAGAGACTAGAATCCCTTTAAAGTGTTCGCTGATGTCCGTGTGCCTATCAAGGCATTTTATTGAGCAGTGATTTTACCTGGAGCCTCAAGACAGCACCTGTTTACTTAACTTCATACCACTGGAGCCTGCTTGAAAATATGAGTGCAGGTGTTTATGTTCTTTGTGTTCTTTAGTTCTTCTTACTGGCAATTTCTTACAACAAAATACCTATATTTTACCAACTTATTCTGCAAAATGAAAACCAAGGTTTACTAGAGAAACATTAAAACATACAATAAGACATAGAAATTGGCTTTGAAATACCCACAAGAGAATGCAGGATTACCTGAAATATAAATCATTTTGTTTGCAAAAATGGAAAGATAGATAGATCTACCTTCTAGAACCTAGAAAATATCTACGAAGGCCCATCGCCTATAAAGCAACCTGCATCTTAATTTCAAAGCAGATAAGTAAATAAACAAGGAAAACCAATAAAACAAATTATTTCACATTAGTCTAAGGATGGAAACTTGGAATTTATAAATACATTAGAGGATTTAAGGTCTTATATCAGCAAGATCTAGGCCAACTAATGACTCTACTCGAGAAACAAACTACCAAAAATTCTGGAATCCCTAAGCTACTGTGTTGTAGGTTAGAAATTGGTCATCCATGCCATCCATTGTAGATGTCTACCTCATATCTTAGTATGTGGTAGAGATAAGTGATATACTGAGATAATTAGACCTCTGCAATGAGAGAGGAAATGATGTAACAGAAAATATTATAACTTAAAATCCACAAAAAAATAAAAACTAGGTGCAATTTTTACTAGATCAACATTGTATACAACATAATAAAAAATAATTCTAAGATGATCATACCCTTCAAGCTCATGTACTCACAGAGTGGGTTTCTGCTGTAGCTGTAAACTTTAATAAACTAGAATGGATTGGGTCTAAACTTAATCAGTTCATAGTTACCCATACTCCATGATATGAAATGGATTACATATATAACATATATATTGTAGTATCTACTACTAGATGAAAACGGTAATCATAATTGTAATATAAATAATATCACATAACCTAAATCAGTATGACAAGAAACACATGGAATTGTATGGCACAATATCACTGACTCAAGACATTCTATGCAGGATCTAAGAGGCAAGAATTGCAATAAAGTTGGTATTACACTCATAATGAAATGGTATTATTAGGTGTTATTCACCTACCAGATAGAGCTTAGACATCAGTTCCACAAAAAGAGAAACATAAAGTTAAACACTGTTAACTTTTAAATGGTTCGAATAAATGGTTATATGTTTTTAAACATATTATTAAAATAATTAAAGGAACAGTATATTCATCAATTAGTTATTATTCGACATTCTATTTGTCACTGTTAAATGAATGATTTTTGCTGTGCAGATTATTTATTAATATCACGTTGTTGTGTTTTGTTTTTTTTTAGTCATTTTCTTACAGCAGCTTATTTTCCTCTCCTGCTTTCTCTACAGCAACTCAATTTGAAGTATTAAGCAAGGATTTGAATGAAAGGCTTGAGATTTCCAAGAACCAAATCAGGAACTTGCAGGCGTGTAACTTCACAGAACTTCTGCTCACCAGCTTCTTTCTGATTGTTTATTTCAAAATTCTCAGATCTGTAAATCAAGTCACTGACTTTATATTCCAAACAGATCATATGAAGAGGGAGTAGGTGGAAAAGGAGGGGCATTTATAAGAAAGTAAGTATAAATCAAACAACAAATGAAAATAAATAAATAATATTTATATTACAAAAAAATATTTATTTAACAGTGGCAATTTAATGGCCAAAGAACTGTTGCACACTAAACTATTTCTAAAGTGTAATTTGTAAAGGTAAAGGGACTTATTGACTAAAATCTGAATTCTCCTGTTGAATTCACTTTGCTACAATTCAAGTTGCATTTTGTCGCAACTCGCAAATTCACTTCTGCTTATTTATGAAGCTGCGGACAGATTTGTTGAACAAGTGGACTGCTACAGATGCAGACGCATGTGTAGTGTGGCGAAGACAATCGAATAGACGTAGGGTACAAAGTCATGTGGAATGATGAGAATTCCCACTGTGAAGTACAGTGATGTCATCCTCACCATATCCCACTAAGGGTGAAATTTAATAAACTCGGAAATGTGTGATGTGTGTATCACTGCCATAAGGATAGTGAGCGAACAATACAAATGTAGCAAAACTAATAAGTTTAAGGGAAGTTCTATGGAAAATGTCTGATGACACATTGTAATATACTGAGGAATTATGTTAAATTGCAATATCAGCTTTGCTACATCTATATTACACAAAAACTAAATAGTGTAAAATAGAAATATATAAATATAATATTAATTGATGTGTTATTTTCAAAAGTAGACCCAGTAGAGAGAAAAAAACAGACCCACTTTAATAGAATGCAGAAGAGCCTGGCCACAGCTGGTGTTACTTGATGTCTTTTTGAACTCCGGAAACTTCTATTGCAAGCAAAACCAGGATTCTACCCAGCTGTAAAATACAAAGGACCTGAGCTACTCAGAGAGTGCAGGGTTGCCACATATGCAAAGCAAGAGTATGTGACTAAGGCCAAAGACAGGAAATGAATGCACAAGGGGGTACTGGTAAGAAGACTGATGACAGATATACCTCTCATTTATAGCTTCAGTAGCTAGGTATCTGAACCAGTGGGGTTTCTGGAATCACCACCGCAGTAAACTTATAAACCCAGTGAGTTCCCCACCCAACCAGTATTAAGATTCATCCAGAGATTGCAAAGTACCTTACTTTTACCCTACTACTCAGTCTGCTTGAATGTAACTGCCCTTCTCGCTGGTTCACAGTTCCAAGTGATAGAATTGAGAAAATACACAATAATACATGAACAGGTCATATACAACTTTAATCAATATATCAGAAACAACTAAGCAAATACCAGTCCATTCTTTTGTCAACCATCATCAACTGTCTATTAGAGCTAGTACAGTAAACTTACATGGATAAAGAGTGAATAGCACTCTACTAAACTTGTCTGGACCTCAGGCCTCTGGTTGTCTATACTTACCCTAAATTAATAAAATTCTAGGGCAAAATTTATAAAGCCCGAGAAAGTTGATTTTGACCTTCTTGAGTTTAATCAATGTAAAAAAAAAAGGTGCCCGATCAAAAAATATTGATCGATACTTTTTCATTGATTTTACCAACAAAACCTTTTCGATTGAGTTTTTCGGTTGAATTTTTCAATGGTAAGGTAGATATACTTTACATTAGTAGTATGGCAACCTTTCCATCAAAAAATCTGATTGAAAAATTTGATCAAAAAGTTTTGATTGGTAAGATCGATCAAAGAGTATTGATATTTTTTGATCGGGCACCTGTTTTTTTACATCAATAAAACTTGAGAAGGTCGAAATCGACTTTCTTGAGCTTCAGAAATTTCACCCCATGGAGACGATATACTTTCAACTAGTTCTAAATGGTATCACTAGGAAACCTGAAACTGGAAAAGGAACAGTTACATAATTTGGGCTGCGCACTCTATCTTTTCCCAGATTCTTCTGGTTCCTTCTCCCTGGTTTGCTCATTTTGTGTTACAGAAAGAATGTGTAAATTGCTGCACTTGTTACCCTGCTATCTGTTTATGTAAGTCTTCCTGCTATTTAGATTGTAAGCTCTATGGGGCAGGGACCTCCATCCTCTTGTTTCAGTCATGGTCTGGCACTTAGAGTGATGTATTTTCTTGATTATATGCTTGTAATTTACTTGTTATTTGTTAAACAGTAATACTTTTCACTTGTCTGTATTATAACTGTATTGTTGTATTCTACAGCACTACATAACCTAGTGGTGCTTTATAAATAAAAATACACATACATACATACATAATTCTCCAAAGGAAGAAATTTTGTGTGGACGGTGTTTCAGTGACACATTATATAACTTTCAATTGTTTAGGGATGTAGAGTGTTTATGTATATAACCTAATTTTATTCCTCCATATTTTCCTGCTCTATCATGCTATGAGTAGGCATCCCTTGATTTCACCTTTAATCACTTTAAAATGTCAAAATCACTTAAAGCCAGGCAAAAAGTTATATCTGTTTGTAATAATTAAAGAGGACTGATATAAAAAATATATTTTTTTAAGATCTGAATCTCTATACCTCTGTGATTAACAACTCCCCTTGTTTTCGACCATATGGAACAACATATTGGTTTTACTGCAATTCAGAATTAATGAACTGAAAAGCTTAGTTTTGCATTTCAAATGGTAAAGAAAATCCAGTGCACACAAAGCATAAACCATAACAATTTAAAGGTAACTTGGAAATTCTTGGCATGGGCACTGTATGCATCATTCAGACAGTTTTGCAATACCCCAAAATGCCATAAACAAAATATTTTCTTTTTAACTAATTAGCTTGTTTCAGAGAAAATATTTCTTTTTGTTTTCAGAGGACTGGCTGCATTTAACAAAAGGGGAAACGGGACATAAATGATGAGCCAAGACCAAGAATCCATCAATTCAGATGAAAAAGTAATCACAGAAGCCAAGGCTGTGCAATTCAGGGGAACTTGTTCTAAATGTCTTTTAAATTGCAAGCTCAACAGAGTTCTTGTCACTCAGAAGCAAGTTTAGAGATTATTATTGGCAGAGGGATGGATGGTAACATTTTGAGTGCTGGGCATATAAATGATATTACAAGTCTTTATTAAGTCATCATTTAAAATTTCCATTTTAAAATCCTCGCCAGCCTTATTGATTAAAATAAGGAGGTACCATGGTTACTCACACCTCTCTTTGGATACTGTAGATAGTTCTATTCCAAAGTTTGCTCTTCTCCAAATGTTTTATTTGTTTGCTTAGTGACAATAGGGTTAACCTTTTCTACTGTCACTGTACAGAAAAATAAACATTTTAAGGTCCTTCAACAGCATTGTTTGCTCATCTCTGTGTATCCTCTTAACATGTGCTTTTAGGCTAGGTTCACACTAGTGTATTATACTTAGTGAATAATACGCTAGTGTGAAAAAAAATATGGCTCAATGCAAGCCGATAGTACTTACCTAGTTCCAGACACACTAGCATATAATGTGCATAGGCTGGATCTGGAACGCTGTGTGTTACATTTTGGCCAGCATAGGATATGCTGCACCCAAAATGCAACCACATAGGAAGTGCTGTGAACACCGAGGGAACGTTCACACTATCACTGGTAAATACAAAGGAAAAATACGCTTAGTGTATTTTTTTTTTTCATACTAGCGTATTAACCACTGTGCATAATAGGCTAGTGTGAACCTAGCCTTAACCACAATTAAAATAAAAGTTTGATTTTAACATGTATATGGGGGATATTTATGAAGTTTTCTGTTGATATACATAGTAACATATTGTTATGACATGACATAAATTTTAAATAGGTGATCACTGTGTAATAAAAACACTGTTTCTCCAGCATTATGTGGTTGAGAAACTATTTCACTTTTATAAATATCCCATAATCTCTTGCAGCGCTGGAAAGTTTTTGAACATGCACCCAGAGAACGGCAAGTAATGTATCTATTTCCTGTTTGCCTGCAGTTAATATGCTCTAAAAGATACCCATATTTAGTCCTCCTGTTGAATTGCCAAACATTCATTACGGTCCTGCTGAAGTATTTCTTTGTTTCTATAACTATGGTAACTCATGAAATGTAGATTATTTTGATAAATTAAGACTAAGATTTTTGGAAGTACCATAGACTAAAGGAGTGTGCTAGATCTTTTGAGATTGGGCAGGCAAGCATATTACTGAGCAGTGGGAAAACTATAGAAGGGCTTAATTAAATAAGCTTATTTTCAAAGTTAAGGAGTTTTGTTGTCTAAAGCAAAAAACTTTAGCACTGCAGAAAGCAAGGGTTAGGAACGCCCCCTCCATCATCTGACCCAGTGCTGATAGATTCAGTATGGCTCTCATATTCACAGTTACAGGCTGTACCATTGACACAGCAGATGCAGCAGAAGTGAGGGCCTAAGCCCCTGCAGAGATAGTGCTCTTGTCATTCATCTTATTGTGAAACAATAATGACTTGGACAGCTTCAGGGTAAGCAGCTATTCCAATCTTAGCAGTGGCAGCATGAGGTGACAGTCACAGTGTCACGGGCAGGAAATGGACCCACTGCACTACCTTGGAGATTGGCTTAAGAACGCTGCGAGGCACGGAATCTAAGAGGTCCATGGTCTTCGCCTTTAACCTCCGCAAGGAGGTACTTGTCTTAGTTGCGCAGGACCCCCAGGTCGCAGCCCCCGAGCGTACCCTCCAACGGTAGTTGCTAGTACTGGGACTCAGGGCTATATAGGAACAGGATAACACTCTTGAGCAAGGTTGTAAAATTATAGGTGTATATAGCTAGAAAAGTCCTGCATCCACCAGGAACAACACTGGACAGACAAGGAAAATCACTAGGATGCAGGTAAGCAGGAAACACTGTAGTAGAACTCAGAGCTGGAGCAACAATATGTAGGACCTTTCTAGCTGGAAGCTTAGGCACTGAGTGCTCAAGCTGTCCAGCTTTTAAATCTCCCGCTGCGTCCCTGTGCTGCGGGAGCGCTCCCGACACGTCAGTATCTTGTGAGTGTGCCAGCAGCGTGCACACTGCCGGCAGCCATTAAAACCCTGACAGCCGCGACTCGTGCGCCTAAGAACAGTGCGCTCGAGCCGAGCTGTCCGGTAAGGAGTGGCGGTCATACTGGTAGTATGAAATTGGATAGACAAAAGGGTACACCATGAAAGTAAAATCCACACTATACAAGCATGACATAACCTTATAATAAATTGAGAGGCATCAAGTTTATAAACTTATATTCATAATTATTAATAATCTAATAATTATAATACTATTATAATTATCATAATCTGTGTTTAATATAACATCCTTTAAAAAAACCCTGCTCCCTTTATGTTCAGATGTAGCCAGACTGACTTTGTCATTCATTAATTTCTGATAGGATTAACTTTGCAGAATTCTAGCATAATGAGTTAGGATAACTCAAGATAAAACAATAAATTATTTTACAGGTATATTACATATACAAGAATATGGAGAACTTACTGCTCACACTTTGTAATAGTTTAATTCATTGTTCTAAAATGACAAAATCAACTCTAAAGAATTTGAAAAAGTCAGCTCTTAAATATGTATCTACAGCACCCTCTCTGTATAGAGAGACAGGCATCTATAAGTTATAAAGCTCTAATAAGTATTTACCCTAAGTGAATTGCACCTTAATAGCAGAATTAGAATGTAGCTAAATCCAGAAAAAACCTTTTCAGCCTCAATAAACTGCATTTGTTATTTATAAAAAAACTTATCAGTGGGGGAAAGATGCTAAATACAGTTAGTGTGCTAATGGCATATTCTAAGCATAGCATAAAAATTGCATTCTTAAAATAATTTATGTCAGCATCTGTTATTGTGCAATCAATGGGAAGTGCAGAGAATGTGCTCAGATGACTATGACCCAGAGGAGCCTTGGGTACCACTGCTATATCATGTGGTGTTTCTGCAATTAGACTCCAAGGCTCCTGAGATCTCTAATTGTAATTTTAGGTAATGAAATTGTTGGCTTTATAGCAATATCTATTAAAAAGACAGCTTTTTTTTTAATGGGAAGAACAGCTCTCAACAATCCCTGAGACAATCAAAACAACTTATATCCATATCTCTGTGTTCCATTTCCTTCCTGTAGGTTTTTTAATATTGATCATCATATATGAATGCATTATTTTTATCAACATAAAGCAAATGTAACCTTTCCTCCTTAAAAGGAAAAAAAAAACTTTTCACACAATACCATTATTTTAGATTTATGCTATGTTTTCTAAGTATGCATTATATGTTATTATAGTAAATTACTAATGCAAGAAAACTCAGTAGTTACTTGGAAATTGCTTTTAAATTGCGTACATTTTGTGCCACAAAACTGAAGCCGTTTTATAAAATTGCAAAGATATTTAATAGCAGAATGGAAAATGTAGCTTATGAGTAATGTTTGAACAAAACACAATAGAAATTTCATGGGATTAAACTGGTTTACATGTTAATATGGCCACATGATAAATCTTTCAGATCAGTTAATGTACTGTCCGATTCTGGGACATACTTTCTACCCACCAGATATTTTTTATTTGCTTTATTACTTTAAGAAATAGTAAAAACCATGTGAGTGCACAGAACCAAATCTTTGGGGAAGGGCTCCATGACGCCAGAGTCATGTGATGTACAAAAAGTAGTCCTATATTACCAATGCATCAATCAGTTCTACCCTATTTGCCTAATAGATGGTAGTGACCGTCCATAATTCAAATAGGGTAGGACAGAGGGGCACAAAAGGAGGCTAGGACTACTCCAGATGCACAATTTTTGGTCCAGATAACTCAGATTGGAAGCCTTCCAGGTGGGTCTCTTGCCCCCGCCTCTGGACATCCATGGGAAAAACCATGGATGCCTGGTACATTAATTTATTTATAACCACTACATGAATTTCAACAACAATTTTGAAAGATAATATTTGATTTTAATGTGTGGAGCTATAGTGCTCTTGATATACTGTACTAGACATTTGCTTATATAATATAGTTACAAAGTCCCACATATTCTACACTGTTTTTACATAAATGAACCATTCACCCAGTCCCTACCCCATGGAGTTTTCAATTTAATAACCATACATAGTCACATAAATAGACTAGGTTCCATCTGAAAATACTCTAGATAACTTACTAGTATATTATTGAACTGTGGAAACAAACTGGAGTAAATAGCAATAAACAGACACACATGAAGGAATATACAAACTGCATGCAGATGATGCGACTCGAGTGGTCGCGAGGAGACTAGAATACCTTTAAAGCGCGCGGATGTGCACGTGTAGGAGAGAAGCCAGTGCCTAACCATTTTTGCAAGGTGAATCGAAGCATCGCAAGGTGAAATTGAATCCAGGACCCCAGCACTGCAAGGAAAAAATGCTATCCACTTTAGTGATTGAGGGGATCATTTCAATAGCTATTAATTTCTCTACTGATTCTTAGTGGTGAAATTAAGGGAATTATTGTCAATATTGTCATTTTTCTATATGTAACTTGGATAAATGTGTTATTTTCCATAAAAGCTTATGTTAGTAAAATGTAATCACAGTTTTTGCATGTTGGGGAGGCATCTACTACAGGACTAATGGATGCCCTGGCCTTCCCACAACTACTGGACACAGGTAACTTCCTGTACAGTTATGGTGTGGGAAGGAGATTGTTTAGTGATACCTTGCTATCTTTCATTAAGGATTTGTGAGATAAACAATCTGGATTGTACAAACCCCAAAATCAGAAAAGTTGGCACGTTGTGTAAATCGTAAATAAAA
>WMED01020970.1:0-12032 GCA_019650415.1 Pipa parva
TAGTCTTGGAATGGTGCACGGATAAAAAGTGTGATCTAAACATCTGTATATTTATAGGAAGAGTTGTGGATGTTTCATCTAGCATTAGGGCAATTATCTATCTATCTATCTATCTTGCTAACAGCAGCAATGATGTTTAATGGTTCATAAGGAATTTATGCTTAGGAGGTCTGCATTTGCATTTAATTAATGTTCAGCTCTCATTCAATAGTTTTAATTTGGAAATATGGAGACCATAACCAAAATTTTAATGGAGACTAAAAGGACTGAGAATCATATCAAACGTTTCTCTCAACCAGTTTTCCACCTAAGGGTAAAGCTTAGTCCCAAATGGCCTTATTTAATATACTAATCAATGAGGTAAAATAGTATGTGAGTATACTTGAAATATGTCACCTCACATGGCTTGTTTTGGACAAGGTTAATATTAAATTCTTCATAAAATTAATCTGCATTATTTAATATGGCCAGTCCTCCATATAACTATACTGATTCCCTATAATGGATATTATTTAATTTATTCATGAATCACAGGTAATAATATTCCTTTAGATTGTAAAAGTAAATAATGCTTTAGCTATTATCTTGGCTAATTATTGGAAGCAGTTTTAATGCTTTACATTGAATATGTCTTCTTTGCCTTGGTTAAAATGATATACAAATAAAAGAAACAATGGTATATTACTAAACTGAAGGCAAAGTATGTACTGTCTGAGGAGAAGGAGATACGATGCATACAGTGTGCACAACTAATCATTTATTTATTTTGGAGAATGACTAAACAGCATATTTGTGCCTAATTTTGGATTCAAGTCTGTGTTATTTGTGAATATAGTCTTCTCTAATAATGCACTTCAAAATCTCCTGGAGTCTAGAGGATCCTCACAGAAGTAACACATATGAAACTACAAGTAATGCCACTGTTTAACTTGCGAAAGATAGATTAATCCTATATTCTGACTGGAAAAATTTGCATTGGTACATTGAAACCCATTTCAGTAAATGTGTGAAAATGTGAATGCTAAATATTTTTGTAATTGTATCCTGTGGGGGAGATTTTAGGTTCCTCTTTAAGGTAGTGCCCCAGTATAAGAACAGGGCTCTCATGAGCTTTAGTTTACAGGTTACAGTCTAAAGGCTAAAAGCTTTGTTTACTAGTTTCTGTTAGTTTAGCATATTTTTTGCTTTTATAGGGTGTCTTAGACAACAATATTTAAAATAGTATGAATAATTTGACTAATTGTCAAGAAATGCAGGTTGTTTAGTCCCCAGAGTGTTGCTAGGCAAGGTCATCCAGTTTTGGGCAGTATTATTTAATGCCACCTCAGGGTTACCCATGCAAAGGGATTTACCAGCTATAGGATTAGCCTGATTGGAGACTAGTGATGAGTCTCCACAAAATACTACTGCCATTCTTTCTGAAAAAGTTTCCCATATATTATTAATTATTTTAAAGTATGTGCATTATCCCCTTGACAGTGGCACACTGAATGGGCTAACTTTACAGGGGGAAATGGTTTACACTAGCCTCAGACAGGTGAACAGTTTTGGGTGATAAACTTTGCATTGAAAATCTTTGAAAAATAGGTGAAAATAGGGATATTGATAAAAAAAGGATTTTTCTTCAGCTTTAACTAGTCAGAAAACTTTTTGACTAAAGTCTCCCTCAGTGTAAGAAAATATTGATAGATAGATGGGTAGATAGATAGATAGATAGACAGACAGACAGACAGATAGACAGATAGACGGATGCTGGATTTGCATTTGAACAGATTATACATAGTTTTTACTGATCATAAATTCTCTTTGACTGCTCAGTCACAGTCTCATAATGCAATATGTATGATGACAGCCTTTCAAACTTTCATTTTACACAGATGCTTCACTGCAAAGTGTGTTCTATTGGGAAATAGTTCTTACCTCCATAATTGACCCTGACCTTTCCTCTAGCATTACAGTAGAGAAAATACAAGCGTTATACTTTAGAATTTATTACAATAGAAGGTGTTGACTATATTAAGAATTAAAAGTTGATAAAAGTTTGTCTAAACACAAGTTTGTATAGTTAAAAAAGTAGAAAAAAAAAATAAAATGATGATTAAAGATCTTGCTACCAAACAGAATTTTCTCATGGTTATCATGGAACCTTTCCAGTAAATTGTATTACTTTAAAGCCTAATTGTTGAAAGTGTCAGACTTGGCTGGTAGTAGATGAGGAGAAGGAGGTAGCTGCAGGTCACTGGACAATTTTAGTACAGACCCTAAGGCGTGGAGTCTAAGGTAACCCCAGTATTCACCCAGAGCCCCCACAAGGAGGTTAGGACTTAGCTGTGGAAGGATATCCAGGTCATGGCCCTTAAGGCTGTAGTCCAGGAGCATAGTACAGAAGTGGTAAGAGAAAGAGTAGTCAATGAACAGGCAGAGTCAAAGTAGCGGCAAGGAGACGTAGTCTTAGTAAAAAAAACAAGGTGGTCAAGGCAGGCAGAAGCAAACAGTAACTTGGGACAGGCCGAGGTCAGGAACTTTAATCAAAAGAAACAACTAACACACCCAGGAACACCAATGGAGTCCTTTAATCGGGCGCTGATGCCACTGACAGGCTCCTTTATATAATAAGGGAGCCTATCATGTGACTCCACCAAACCGCATCATAAGCATGTGACCGTGACATCAGTGCATACATGCGATGTGAAAGGCGGCATTGCCGGAGCTGAAAGGAGACCGGCGCTGGAATGAGGGAGATAGGTCGGTGAAACTGCTAACAGAAAGTGATTGTTCCATGTATTATATGTTTGTTCTCTCTATTAGGTCAGGTCCATCCTACTTATATTACAATATCAACAATATCAACTGTGGGTAATGTAAATGGCAATCACACTCTTGAAATTGTGCCAAATTAATTTGAATTAAAATCTAAAGTTGATCAGAGAGATCCATGGCCAACACTCACTTATAAATGTGCAGAATACATGTATATGAAAATTGCAGCCACTCCTATCACAAGTGCCAATTTCCACATTTTGTACAATTCAAATTTGCAAATGTTTCTCTGATATATAACATAAGGCAAGTATGAGCAAACTTGTCATGAGTCATTTCAATTTCAATTTTGTTCTGGCAAACTAAAATAATAGACAGCCTTAACCTCATTATTTGGGAGCAACAAAAAAAACATAGTTCAACACATTTTGGAACAGTATCTAAAATGCATCTGAAACAATATCAAAAATGTGTTGTAGAATTAGAGGAAAACGTTTAATTCCATGAAAGATAAGGATGTTTGATTTAGAATAATTGATTATGTGTAGACTCATGAAGCAAATTCTTATACATATCCAGATCTAAGTAAAATTTCCATGGTTCATCTTATGAACCAGTTTACCAAATACTTTGTGTTCATCTATTCATTTTTTTAAAATGCATCTGAGCTTTAATCAGTTTTTATCACAAAAAAACAAAAACAAACCAAAAACCCAAGAATAGCATTTTAGTAGTATACAATATACTTTACTATATGAATTTCTGCTTTAAGTGCAGTCATCTCTATTCCTGTGTTTTCATTCAAATGATCAATGCTGCTTTTAACTTGCAACACAACTGTTCTCCTGGGCCTACATTTTCCATGAACCCAAATAGATCTAAATTGTGTTGAAAAGTATTTTAATGCATTAAATAGGACAAGGACTGTATTTAATTTTCTTTTTTACATTGTGAATTTTTTCCTTTTTGATAAAAAAAAAATTGGGTAAAACAGATAAAAAAGAGGAAAACAAACATTTCAGTCCTTAGTAAATATAATCATTTGTGCCAGCAATTTTTTTTATGCACAGTGCTAACACTTTGTAAAAAATTACTAAAAATTGAAATGTAACAAAATAATTTTGTAAAACAAGTATTTTTGCTGATTTAAAAAATCAGGTCAGTAGTCGTACATAATATACTAACAGGAGTATTCATCAACAAGGGTAAACTTACCCTTATGGGGAAACTTATGGTAACCAATCAGAAGTTCTTTTTTTATTATTCTTGCTTCTTTATACCAGAGAATGCTGACTGCTGATTGGTGGCTTACTAGACCTCTGTAGATGTTGATGAATTCTATGTGTGTTCATTTGAATAATAACCTATTATTGCAATTTAATGCTCCATATAAAACATTAATTTTATTTATTTATTTTATACCTTTCCCACAGATCATATTTAGCTGTTAAGTTATATAAAACAGAAATATGCACAGATAAATCTGACTTGCATAATCTTAAGGGCAGTAATGAAATAATTAAATTATCATTCTACATGGATGTACTGTATTAAAGGAACAGTCCAGCCTGATTAATAAAAAGTAATGTGTGTTGTAAATGCATAATACATTTTTTTTCTAATATACATATTTAGTCATTTATGTGAGGAAAGGTATTAATTATTCCATCTGTGTAGCAGTACACAGCTCCTTATGTGTTTACTTCCTGGTTGGATTCTTGTGTCACTGACACAACGGCGTCTCAGGAAGGTCAAAATTCATAGTTAATGAATAACCATGGGCAGTTACAATACTTACAGCTAATGGTGTATACTGTCAGTAGCAAGCGCTGATATTGAGCATGAGAGAGAAAGACCAACTCCATATAAAAAGAAAGTCAATACTTCAGCCCTTTCTTTAACAATTGCTTTTGTTGGGTTAACTACACCTTTATGAAGTAAAAAAAAAAAAAAGGTGGATGACAGCTTAAAGGTTCTGATTGGTTATTTAGCATTATCCAGCCTGTCAGTCAATTCCTTAACACTAAACAGGAAGTGGCTGAGAGAGGGAAGCAGCTTCAGTAACAAACTGGTGCTAAATTGTGAAGGGTGGAAATAAATAAATAATTTATATGACAGAAAGTATTTATTTAACTTTTATTTAACAGTGCCAAACAGACAGCAAATAACTGTTGGTGCCTAAACTGTTCCTTTAAATGACACAACCTTTTTGTGTTTTATGTTTCCCAGTAAAGTAACCTGGTTGAGTTTAGACTTTAATAACATTTCCTATATCCATCCTAAACATTTTCTTATATAATATGGGTCAGGTGACCCAATATGGAACCATTGATTAACAATATATGCAGAAATTACTGTAGGGGTTTAGGAGAAATATAATGATGACAATAATTACATTATCCATGCCCTCCAACTTCAGAGATCTACATTGTACAGGGTAGCTTTTTAGCCCCATATGTTTCTTATATGGTTAGACTTATAGTGGCCATGGTACATTATATACTAATTTGTACAGAATATTTCACAAAACTGTAGGTCATTTTATTTATAGGTACTGTGATTAATTAATTCAACTCCACAGAATTTCGATAATGTTTAATTGACTTAATCCTTTTTAAGATCTGTACACATAATCTTGGTTGTAAGAAAAAATTCTCAACAATCACCAAACCCATTATTTTGTAGAGTGCAGCACATGCAGACAATCTCTTTAATTTGAAAGTTAAAGAGCACAATTATAAAATTGCTTAGTTAATCCTGGCTGTAGTAAAGAATAAATTACAAAGATAGTAAACTCATTCCTGTTTTAAATGCTGTTAGGGACAGAAGGAAAGTAACAAATCAGCTATTTGGATATACAAAAAAAAAGTCCAAAATAAAAAAGTTCAATGCAGCAGTAACTGTAATTGAATTATGTTAGGAATGTTACTAAATAGTTTACTTGATTAACTGCAAAGTCTTTGTCAATTTAAATGAAAAACAACATTTCCCTAAATTATAATCCTTAGAGGTTATTTTCTTTTCAGCACAAAAGCAAAATGTGTTAACATATGATTTGATTCAAAATTTAGTAGTAGATCCTAATGCTTAATGACTCATTTTAGTCTTCTTTAGTTAATTAGTGATTTACAAATATAAAGGATTATTATTAAACCTTATTTAAAAATCGGTATTGTGTGCAATGCAAAACATTATGGGGGATATTAATTAAAGTGAGAATTCGACTGTCAAATTCTCAAACAGCAGATTCCTATAGCAAATCCATGATCACAACAATAGTAAAGTCACGACCGTGACAATATTCCCATTATGAAAACACGACTATGACAGGAGCCATCTATTGGGTAGTGTGTGACCGTCATCAACTGATGTATTCACACTTTTATGTGACAATTTGGACTTTTTCAATAACCCCCTAATACTATATGATTAAAGATGAGTTATTTAGTTATATATTGTTTTATCTAAATGGTGTCTCTGGACAGTAGAATGGCAGATTTGCTGAATTGTACAGCTCTGTTTGTTGCACTTTATAAATAAAATTATACATGCATACATACATCTGGTGTTTGGCATGGACAGAAAGTCTGATTACTTTGGATGTGTAAGTGACACTTTGTGGAATGTTTTCAACTATATAACACAACTCCTTTAGCACAGTATCATACAAAAAATTTTTTGGGGGAAAATCTATATGTTGAAAATATCACTTTCAAATGAATCTGACACTGAGCTGTCCCTGAACTGCTTGTTGTGTTAAATCTAGGTAGTCAATGTAAGTGTCAGACTCAGGGCCCATTCAGTGTCAGGTTTACTCTAACATTTGGAATGTCATGTGAAGTGATGGTAGTATTGGTCAATAACGAGAATAAGTTGGATACCAAGTATTTTAATTAAACCTATGGGAGATATTTCTAATAGACAACAAGTTTTTCAAACTGTTTATGTTGGTGAAATAGCAGCAATATATCGATATGATCACTTCCAATTTATAAAGCAGTAGGGTCATTTTGCCACACAATTCATTTTTACTTCAAAAAAAGATTTTTGGATTTGATCTGCAATGTAAGAGTTACTGGTTTTGACTGATTGAAATTAAGCTTTTTCGGTATCATCAGCAATTTTTTTAATAGTCGTAAATCAGGGGAACTAAAAAAATCAAGCAAATTAAAAAATAGCACTGAAAAGCTTTAATAAAAGGCACAAACAACTCAAAAATGTCTAAATGATCTTTAGAAATTTGACATTTATTGTAAATGTAATATTTTTATACATTATTTTTAGGTCAGTTGCAGTAAATACTTCAGTAGTACTGATAGAAGTAGGTTACAGCTTGTTTTGTTAAATTTGGTACCTCTTCAGCAGAAACAATCAGAGTATAGTTGACACCTTTTATTGGCTAACTGAATAGATGGTAAATGCAAGCTTTTGAGACTAGTAAGGTCTCCTCTCCAGGCTATACTACGTATACTCTACGTGTCTCTGCTTATATCTATGACTAATATGGTGCTACACTCTAGAACCTCTTAGGGCAACCATATTTTCATAAAGTAATGCTCTTATACTAAGTGAAGGAGTACATCCCTCCAGTAGCTACTCCTTCACTACTTCCTGTTAGAGCAAAGTTACCCTTTCAATCGGACACACTAAGCCAACTAGTGAGCAACCTCTTCAGGTCTGCAACTCAAAGAAACAGATCTCTTCCATAGCAGGACTGTAAATAACACTTCACTTCAGAATATGCATTTTTAAACACATGTTCACATGACTTGCTTCTGTGAACCATCATAATAGGGAAACCAAACTAGATGAAAGAGAAAATAACAAATAAACTTGGGAATTTAGACTCTGTACAAATACAGAATGCTAAAAATGTTAAAGGAACCTATTTACTACAATTGTAAAAGGGACAATGTTGTATTCTCACTTTAATTTCTGTGTCTGGTGCAGTTTTAAGAGAAATAAGCCTGAGAAATTAATTTGGTTTGGAATAGGTAAAAGTAAAGGAAGTATTAGAAATGCAATGTGTGGAAGGTCATGGTAGTTTCCATCAGAATGGACTTTGTAATGTGGCAGATGTAGCTAACATGAGGGCTTGAATAAAGACCCACAGTCTCAAAAAGTACTGTAGGTTGGTAGAAAACAGTACCCCAGTGGATTTGCGAGCAGTACAGTGCTTGCTTTACTAACCAGACTGGAGCTGATATGTTTCTGAAATAAAGTAATGGTGCTGTGAGTATTATTACACTAAAATCACATGCATTGTAGGATCAAAAAGAATTTATGGTATGTAGTTCATTGTAAAATGGTTTATGTAGGTTAAACAGAATTAACACACATTTCACAAATGTGCAAGTGACAGACTCATGTATAAGTAAACTAACCAGGAGCATATGGTACATATAATAGGTGCTATACTTGCCTTCTTTGCCATTGGTTTTAAAAGAGATTTATGAGAAAAGAAAGCTCATGGCGACAATATTGCTGCACTAGATTAATCCAATAAAATCATCCAATAAAATTGCTTTCTGTTTGAAACTGCAGCAAACATGGTGTTAATATAATAAAGAACTAGCAAATAATCTAATGCAGGGAATGAAATATATATTTTTTAAAATCTGGTATTATAATAAATACATTCATTTTGAAATGTCCAATTTTTTTTAATTAAAGCTAATTGTTAGATATTTGTGTAAATATGAAAATAGATAGGCTTGTATTGAGAATGGATTTTCTCCTTTAGTTTAATTCACTCACAATTAGCAAAGTTACAGCCTTCTCAATGCTTTTCAGGGGATTAGCTAGCAGTTGTTGAAAGCCGGAGCATTTTCAATGGCAATCAATTAAGTGCAAAAGTGGCGTATTTCATTAGAGTAAACAAATACAAAATAATTAAATCATATTAATAATGTACTTTGTTGGAGACTATTTATATACAAATCATATCAGAAACCAGTTGCTTCCAGATGTGATATGAAATAAGTTTTATACTAGCAATCTCATAAAATATATATTGTACCCTTGGGACAAAGAGCTAAGTTTCAACATTACCATACACCACTAATAACACAAGAGGCCTAGTAAAACACTATAGAACAAAGAAAACCAGACTTGCATGGAAACTAATAATAATAAAAGGCTTCTACCACAGCAGTAGACTTTTAAGGACAGAAGAAAATTTTTGTGGTTCCAGTCTGAGTGGGTCATGAACAGACAATACGTAAATAAAAAATTTGAGTGACCACTCTGATTTTAAATTAGCACATGGTTTGACTGACATAAGTGGTCTAATCCAGTGTATGTAAATAAATGCCATTGTTCGTTATGTTACTCCCAGTAACACTTGGCCTAAAGTCCTTTCACATCAATCCTACTCAATGGCTTGCATGCAAAAGCAATCCATTGTTTTTTCAGTGCTCACACAAACCAAATGAACAGTCTGAATATGTTAATGCAAGTGCCAAAGAAAATAATGACCTGCATTTCCATGCAAGCAGTTGGAATTACTGAGTTGTTCTGATTAGGACTGAGATGTGAAAGAAACCTTAAGGTCACACAAAGTAAAGAATTATAAAAATAAAAATATTATACTGGCTAAACAGTAATGAATATTAAATAAAAAAAACCCCAAAGGCCAATTCAAGACCACCATGTTTGGCCTGATTGCAAGTGTCTGAATCCAGTTCCACATTAGTCGCATATCATAGAAATTTCAAAGAAAATTCTGTTTGTTGTTCACATCCTATTGAATACATAAAAATCACAGTTTCATCAGAATATTTTCTGAATCCACAGAGATTAATGGAGATGCAATGTAGGAGCAACCATTTTGAAATCCACCAAAGTTGCAACTTGCTATACATTTTTGGATGGTGTGTGTTTGATTGCATAACATGAATGTGGGAATGTGATTTATGTAGACAAAAATGTAACGTGCATCTCTGCTGTTTGACACTTGTTTCAACTGACTAGCACAGAATTAGTAGTGTGAAAGAGGAAATTGATTTAAGTGGACAAAACGTTCTCTAGGATTTACACTGATATGTCTTCTGATTACACATTGTAACCCAGAGGACATGCTATTTTTTTCCATATTTTAGTAAACTGCATGCTTTGTACAAATTTAACTATATGAACTATTTAGCTTATGATTTACTACTTTTGGTTTTCCCTTTAGGAACAATGAAACTTAATTATTTTCAGGTGCAAGCTGCCCTAATTGCCCTTAAATTCTCTGAACTTCTGAAGGGAAAAGCATTGTTTATGCTACATTTTGACCAAAGTGCTGACAGGTCCATCTTTAGAGTAAGTCATTTCTGAACACATTCTTGCAATTGAAGTGCCTTCATTTTTCCCACTAGAACTGAATTTACAGTTTAGGTAGGCATTATTCCGTTACACTAAAAAAAGGTGAATTTCTCCCTTATGTTTATCTTTTGTATAATAATAAATAATTATACCTGACAATCTACAAAAAAATAAAATGGTGCAGTGAAAATTTCCCTGATGAGTACTATTCGGAATTATTTCTTTCCTGCATTCCAACAAAAAAGGCACTCAAATATAAACAGAAAGGTCTCCTTTAGAGAAAAGTATTGCTAAAGGGACTTAGAGAATTAATTGGACTAATTCATGCTTCATCCTTTAATACTCAGGCAACTTTATTTCATATTTAGGATAATACACACAATAATAGTCCTTTAAAGCAGAACCATAGTCTGAAATACATTTAACCTTGTAACAATGTACCTTATGTATAAAGCTTACTATGCCAGTTTAGGATGATCCAGCCCTATGGAACTAATGATCTGTGCCCCCAGATCATGTCACTGTCACTGGAGGCTGTCAGATGTCACTGGAGGCTGTCAGATGTCACTGGAGGATGACATAGTTATAATCTTGGCCAGCCTCCACCCTTAGCCACTGATTCAAAACATGCTCAGTGTGCACTTCATAGGGATTGAGGGAACATAGTATATTAGAAATATAGGTTAAGATTGTCAAAATTATAGAACTTTAACTTTGCAAATGAAGAAAGAAGTGTGTTAGTATTTGATGTTCTTTTAATCTGTACTGAAACTTAAATCAAAGAAATTAAAAAGTACCTATAATTCGGTGGTTTCACTTCATCCATATAAAAGAAAATATAGTTTAAACCATACATGCTGCAGGACTCTGCACCAATAAACTGTTATACTTGCAGAACACTTTTCTTAAAAGCCATGCAGTGCACAGTTGAAGTAATCTCTTATTAGCCTTGTTGCACAGAGATTTTATATATGTTAAGGGTTAAACTTGTTAGAGCATTCTTTTAGAGCTGAACTGCTATAAAATATACAAGCTTCCGGCCCTGTGATCATGTTAACAACAAAAAACACAATAAGTAGCTAAACAGATCACCCTTTTAATATGGAACACTAGACAATATTGTGTGTTGCATGGATATTCTTTCATCATTGCTGTTTTGCAGAAAGAATTACATGTTAAGGGGATAGGCAAGTCATCTTATTTTATGGTTTAAAAGGGATTAACTGGGATCCTCAGCTATATGCAGTATGACAGTTTTGACCTTTGTATGACTAATCAAGTCATCTCTTTAAAATATTTATAAATAACAATTTAGGAGAAAAAGAATTTTACTTTCTGCCATGCAATTGGCAAAATACTCAATTCCTCGCTATTCTATATTTTGTATTCTGTGTTCAGGTTCATGTTATTCTTTAAAGTGCCCATCAAAGTCAGGGTTCTCCCCAGTGCTGAATTTCTAAAATACTTGCATCCCCATCCCCTTCCCCACAGTAAAATCATCAAATTTAACCGCTTTTAAATGAATATATTGCTTTGTGTGCACACATGGATTGCTACATTTGAAATCAGTTTCAAATATGGTTGAAGTATGTAGCCAGTTTAAAAGGAATTTTTTCATAACATCCTTTAAACACCAAACATTTATAAATTCTCCATGTTGTTGGGCTGATAGGAAATTGGTTTTACTGTTGATTGTATATTAAATAGATTTATTTGCACAGTATATCACAGCTTGTATGTACAGAATCTTGCAACATGTGGTTTAGTATGCATTTCCTTTTAAATGGAAAAAGTAAAAATGCTAAAATAACCCATTTCATTGAACTGTTCTAAGTTTCAGTATACATTAGAAGTCACCCAAACACTAATGCTCATGTGCTTGATCCATTGGTAGAGTTAAATGTTTATCAGTTTATCAGTGTAACAGTCTTACACTGAGGGGGTTAATCACTAAAGACACAACG
>WMED01020971.1:0-12032 GCA_019650415.1 Pipa parva
TCGACTGGATACCCGTTTATTGGGAAAGAATTACAGCAGCGAGTGAGTGATTCCCTACAGCCTCTATTAGATGATTTCTTGCAGCTTTACCAAATGCACACGTTCTGGGCCGACGTCACCACGAAGGAACCCTTATAAAAAGGGACCTGCGAGTGCGTCCGGGCTCTACAGCAGTTTTTGACCCCTGTGAGATGGTCGTTGCGACCCCCGCTGGGGTCGCGACCCACAGGTTGAGAACCACTGGTTTATTACTATGGAAAATTCATAATATTGATTGGAAACATTCGATATTGTGATATCAAATTTACAGATATTGCAATATCGAATTTTCAATGTTGGCAATATTCCGTTATCACAATATCAGTAAACTCGATATCGCGATATTGATATTTTTGATTTTATTACATTTTGCCCTTACAGTCTCTAATGCCTTCTATCAGTTTACACGGGTTTAAGATTAGGAGCTGGTTAATTTTTCTGGTGCCTTAACCAGGTGAGCAATATAAATACAATTTTATTTGAAATGATTGCTCCTGCTAGCCCATGGAAGTATTGTTTTAATGCACCCAATTGTATTCTAGATGTGGGGAAAAAGAAAATGATCTGAGAAGAAAATGATGCAGTCTGGACTGAGGAATGAGATGCTTATTTCAGTTATTACTAAAATATATCAGCTGCTCAGTTTGAAATTAATTACCTATGCTTTAGAACTGTGTGCTGGTATTTCATTTGTGTGAAAACTGGTTTAGTAGTACTGTCGCATGGTATTTCTGAGAATATTTAATCTCTTTAAGGGGAACTATCTTCAAAAATACCTTATCACTATCTCATAATGTAATAATATAATAAGATGACTGCTGGTAGTGAGTTAAGGTTTTAATGTAACACTCCTGTCAATCCAGGCACACATTTCCCATGATCTACTCTGCACCCATGTATGCAATGTGAAATTGCAGTGCCAGGTACAAGAGCATATCCCCCATATTCAAACAAATGAAGAAAAAAAAGCACACAGAAAGAAAAAAAAGCACTAAATAATGCCTTATCAACATGAAAAATTAAAAAGAAATGATAAAAACCCAATAACCATTATAGGGCTATGATCGTAAGTTGAAATGGTGCCAAAAAAGTTTGGGAAAAAAGGCAGGAACAATCAACGATGGATGTGGATCCCAAACTTCCCACCTATAGTGCAATTAAATGCTCACCAGGGGGTTATTCACAAAGGTGTGAATTCGACTGTCGAATTAGCAAACAGCGGATTCCCATAGCAAATCTGTGACAATTTCCCCATTGTAAAGTTGCGACAATTTTTTAATGTTAATATTGCGACAATTTTCCCATAATAAAGTCACAACTGTGACAATATTCTCATTATAAAGATGCGACTGCGACAGTAGTAGCCTATTGCAACTTTCTTTATCTGGCAAATTCGCACCTACTATATATGCAGCAATTCAGACTTAAGTAAATAACCCCCCCAGATGTATATGTTTCTACGCATTCATAAAACCCAATAGTACATCATCCAGATAAATAGATCTTCACTTGTATCAGAAATTGCGCAGACCAATGAACTTGGACAGTGATACCAAATCGCATAGAAGACGAAAAAACTCCATAGCATAAAATCCTTGTGATTTATTAAATAATTAAAGTAGTAGATTATACTCACAAAAACAGGAGTCATAAATGGTGTAAAACAATGTTATACTGGAAAAGAGACAATCCTCTCATGTAACACAAGGTTCTCTACGCATTTTGCCACAATAATTGTGCCTGCAGCTTCCTCAGGAGACAAAATGTAGCTATCTGTCTCACACAGTTTTCCATTTTTAGGCTTGTGAATGTGGTAGAACATAGGCAATATATAAAACACAATACATGTGACATTCATTTACAGGTCAAAAATCACAGCAATTTATGGAGCAATACATTTAGTAACATCTTGATAGGGCAAAATTGTACAAGATCTAAAAGGCAGCTTGCTGTATGAACCCAGTAGGACTTGTTGGGTTTCCCTGCACCTCTTGTTTCCCACCTGGAAGAGAGGATCTCCACCTCTAAACTTATATGGACTACCCAATGCACATTTCTTTATGGTGCCACAACTACCATACTAGCTCCAGGAGAGCAGCAACAAAAGTCTCCCTCTTTAAATACAGACCTTTTTGTTGGGGATACCTGATAATGGTGGCCAACATCAACCAAATTGTACTAAAAACATAGGGTTCAGCTACTGAAAATAAGGTAGCTATTGGACAGGATCACAGACCTTATGGGGGTTAATACTATAATTTCCTATACATTTAGGTATGCAGCTAGAAATATACCATACAATATTCCTAGCAGGGAATATAACAGAATGCTGATAAAAAATATTGATTTAATGCTCTCATTAAAATGATGACCTTTCTATCATATCATCTTTCTCCCTCTTCCGTTCTAAATTGTTCATGTTGAGGTGTTGAAGCCTTCATCCTCTAACCAGTTATCTGCCTGTTAAAACTGTTTTAAGGATTATTTTTTACTTAAGCAGTTTTGTAGAAACAAGAAAAGCCATAAATACTTGATTGGTAATGGGATCCTTCAGAACATATAACGGTATCCTAAAATATAATTAGTAAATAGCAAACTGAATGACCAATAATGAAAGTCTTCTAAAAATAATTATAACCACCTGAGGTCACTTAAAAAAAGAAAGTTTTAAGTGAAGTTTTTATCTGCAAGATTCTTGTTATAGTTGCTACTCTTGCACAGCTGAGCATGCTGCAGGGAAAGCTGACCTTCCTAAACTTGTGATATAATAAGTCATTCAGCACCATCGACCTACTTTTCTTTAAAAAAAAAAAAAAAAGACTTACCAATGTCAGGTAAAACATTTTAAAATGTGAGCGTAAGGGAAAAAAACGAAGTTCTTTAGTGATCTGCAACTTTAAATAAAGTATTGGAAATCCAATCACTACGGAGGAAAAACATAACTGTTATAGAGTTTTATATCAACACATTTTGAGCTTGAAAATAATTCTAAACAGAACAATAGGCAGCAAAAGTTCTAAATGTAAAACATATACATTGAGAATAAAATGGATTATATTGTGTTGACAGCTTTAGTGCATTTTTTGTTTATATTGTTGAAAGTCTGCTCATTAAATCCATTCTGAGAAAATGGATGGAAGCATTCCTATAGGGCATTTTAAAAATAAAAATACTTTTATCATCTTTTGGAAAATAATTACCTAGATATTTTCTGAAAAAAAAGGACACTTTATTGTGTATCTTGTTCAGTAATGATAAGGTAGAACTACATATCACATTTTCGAGAACAGAAATCCATTTAATATGAAACTTTGAAAATGAAAAATCATTGGGTTTGAATGGTTTCATCTGCAGTCTCGTTTAATAATGTCATTTTGTGCAGTTTTTTTTTTCTAATGGGGATTACAACATGAATGATTAACTGTGTTATCAATATGTCACATTGTATTGTAAGTATAACTATCAATGGGATTTTTATTCCATTTTCTTTACTTACTTATAGAACTTAAATGCCCTGGGTTTATTAGAAAACAACTCCATCCTTTATACCCCAGGTGAAGAGAGATATCAGAGGTAAACAATCAAATAGGGATAGGAGAGTACATTTCATTAAGGGTTGTTTTACACTGGCATCTAAGAAGCTTTTACAAAAAGTCATTGTTGTTACTTATCATTATTAAAGGTTAGTCTCTCGGATTCAAATTAATCCCCAGAAAACTGATACCATCGTTTCGAGGTTTGAATTTTGTGGGTTTAAGCCACAATTGATATGGACAGACACAAACCATACACAAGGTATTTATTAGGGATCCGTTTATTATATAAACCTCAATGAAACTCAAACGGAAAATAGAAACCTGGACTGTTTTGAATTTTAAAATGATTGTAATGAATGTCAAAAGGTCAAATCTAAACATTGAAAAAGTGTCTCCGCTATCACCATCAGTCTCTGGTTCCATTTTGGTGTTCTATGCATACAAGTGAAAAATGGGTGGCTGCTAGATCTGCACAACTTGAGACATGCACTGAAAATATAAAGGAAACAAATGCCCTTTCAAGGCACAACAGGAACAGTTTCTAGACAGGCAGCAAGAGTTTGAATAATTGGAATAAAGAAAGTTTTTAAATAGGTAAGGGCTAAGCTTTGCAACTAATGAAATTGCATCTGTTCTTTTGAAGGCAATAATTTGGGACAGTTACTGATAGCAGAAATATTTGTAAAATGACTCCTTAAAAAAATCCTGAAACCAACTGCCCTTTGAAGGGCAGATTAGATAGTTCTCTGGACAGACAAGATAGCTTGTGTTACTGCCTTAAAAACATCATGCCTGACACTGCCCATAAGCATTTGTTCATTGTGATTTTGTTTTAATGTTTTTAGTGTGCACTGTGCACCTTTGACTTTTTTAATTGCTAATTGCATTTGCTAACAAAACTGTATTTGGTTTTGGTTTGGCAACTAAATATTTTGTTTTTACAAGTTTGACCTTCAAAACTACCCAATCTAATAAGATGGCTGCTGGTGGTAAGTTAAGGTTTTAATGTAACACTACTGTCAATCCAGGCACAAATTTCCCATGATCTACTCTGCATCCATGGATGGAATTTGAAATTGAAGTGCCTGTTACAAGAGCATATCCCCCATATTATCTCTCTCACACACAGTTTTCCATTTTTAGGCTAGTGAATGTGGTAGAACACAGACAATATATAAAATACAATATACATGGCATTCATGTACAGGTCAAAAATCACAGCAATTTATAGAGCAATGCATTTATTAACATCCTGATAGGGCAAAATTGCACAAGTTCAAAGTGGCAGCTTGCTGTATCAACCCAGTAGGACCTGTTGGGTTAACTAAATATTTTGTTTTTACAAGTTTAACATTTTTGGAAGTTAAATGGTACATTTTTTTAGGTTTTTTTGAAAAAAAAAATCACCAGTTTTGCAGGCAAGGAAATGCATATTTTGCATTTTTTCCAGGAAAAGGGAACATTTTTTGCCCTTGTTTCTCAGCTTCATAAATAGGCCTAACGAGGTTGGGAAAAAACTAAAGAAAGGAAGGTAGACATTGCTTACAGACAAACTGCTAATTGACAATGCAATGAGACTCATCCACTGGGGAATAACCAGCGGGGTTACAAGTAAGCACTTCTAATAATACAAAACCAAAACCAAAAAAAACTTTCTCAAGTCAATGCTGATGCTTATAATACAGAGGAGAATTAGGCTTCATGAGGGATTAACATCTATTTTACCTTTGGGAAGAACTATTGATTTTTTTTTTTAACCAACTCTATTAGGAACAGTTGTTCATTAGCTTTCTTTCTTTTATTTCTATATTCTTTTTAGGAATAAGTCATAGGCAATGCCCTAGTTTTACACTAAGCAATCATTGTGTGGATACATCTGCGCTCTTTTCAAATGCAAATAAATGCAGATTAATATATTGGTGCAGTCTCTATAGCTTGATAAAAGAAAAATGAACAGTCGATTATTGTTTTACTGACTTTATAATAGTCATGACGAGGGGGGGGGGCAGTAAAACAGTTAAAATGTTGAATGAGGTTGCACAGATCATAATTCAAACAGAATTGAATAGAACAGAATAGACACTAAATTCTATCTTAAAAAGGCAAAGGAGACAATTTCTCCTGGTGTAAAAAAAAATATATACTTCTGATGTCGTGTATTGTTTAATATATAATTGCTTCCTTTCCACGTAGATAAAAAAGTCTCCTCCAGTAATACTATACCTACTCAGTGACACATGTACTTGGGATAATCCTCATAGTTAGAAAGCAGTTTGATATTTAGTAAACAATAAGGAGATATCAGGGTTTCTGTAGAGCATGCCTTTTATGTTAGCAGTATAGTTTTACTGCCTAAGGGCATAAACTGATATACAGTATCTGTGAAATTAAACACTCACATTTTAATCACATCTAATCTAGTAAATCAATGTTGTTTTCCAGCAATTGAAACCTAATATTACAAATTCCCTTTTTAAGACACAGCTGATGAGAAAGTGTTGCTTGCAGGTAAAATGCACCAATATAAATATTTGTAAATTAAGTGTATGTTATCTTGGCCAGGGATTGATGAAGGGCATTAAGTTCTTAACTTTCAACCATTGAGGCAGGGAGTAAGGTGAGGGTTTATAAGTCAAAATATCACCTGAGGGCCACAGGACAAATTCATCTTAGCAAGGGGTTCAAGTGATCAATTCCTGTTAGAGGCCTCTACTAATAGAGGATGTATTTACTCCACAGATTGGACTAAGGAGTAGCATTGTTAACACCAGCACTGTACATAGTAAGGCTGGGATCACATGAGCGTATGATGCGTAGCGCATCATACACTCGTGTGAAGAAAAAAAAAAAAAGAAAAATTCACCGAGAGTATTTCCCAATTGTACTTACTAGCGACAGTGCGAACAATCACTTCTTGTGTGTCGCATTTTGGGCACAGAGTATATACGCCAGGCAACATGCAACACACAGCGTTCCGGACCCAGCGTATGCATCTCATACGCTCATATGTCCAGAACTAGGTAAGTATCATCAGCTTTCATTAAGCCGTATTTATTTTTTTTAACACGAGTGTATGATGCACTGCACATGATACGCTCGTGTGAACCCAGCCTAATGGGTATCTACAAGATAACTCATTACATAGCTTACATACTTTCCACAAAATGCTATATTAAAACAAAACAATGTAAGTTGGTGATAAGAGAAGCAGGGGGTACTGTATAGGAAATTTAATTGGTAGCTGAATGACTGTTTGTTTGGAGAAATGTTATAATTGCTTTGTGGTCAGTATTTACTCTGTCTTATCTTTCCAGTTTCCAATCAATACCAAGTAAAAGCTTAGTGTTCAGAGAGGCACAGAGGCTCTTTAGGACAATAGCACACTAGCATCAAAAAATGAATTCTTGAACGGTGAGAAAAGGAAATTCTCTGGAAAAAGCGCACAAAAAATGAATTCTGTCACAGTTAACTCTTCACATAAAGTCAAGAGGTGGTTTTGATGCAGTTGCTATTGAAATCAATGGGAAGTATGTTGTAAATGGTACTACCAGCTGTACCATTACCCTTAAAAAGCCTTTACAACACCAACTGAAGATAAGCCACTACTGTAAGACTAGGTTCACACTAGCGTATTGTGCGCAGCGCATAATATGCTACTGTGAAAAAAAAGAAAAAAAAATTGCTCTGGCAAATTTTTCCATTGTACATAGCAGGGATAGTGTTGTAATACGCACTCACAAAATGCGACAGCCAGCATTCCGGACGCAGCATACGCACATCATACGTTAGTGTGTCTGGAACCAGGGAAGTCCATAGGTTTACACTGGCAGTGTATTTTGTTTTTAGTTGCGACATATCATACGCCGTGCATAAAAATGCCAGTGTGAACCTACCCTAAATGTGGGTTCCTATAGAGAAAATCTGATCACATTTTAGCTAAGCTTGCAGGTCTTTTATAAAAAGAAGAAAATGGATGTAATGCTGCCAGAGCTGTAATCTGGTTACATTTCCGGTCCTTCTTGCTACACCACAATGTGCCCAATGTGCAGTAGTAATACTGGGGCTTAATACTGTTTATGTGCTTACTTGTACCAAGAACTGTGACTGGATCAGGCCTTTGGAATCAGCAAGATGAAGAGCAGCTGGTTCAAGAAGAAGGAGGCAGTGAAGGGCAAAATACATTGATTCCCTAGGCTCCACCACCCATAATACACTCTTGTTCTCCTTTAATTTGTAAAATAACATTTTTAATATTTCTGATGACGCTCCCTTTCTGTGGCATGCAGTTTTCCTTTTAAACTGAAAATATACTTTGTTTCCTGTATGTGCTTCCCATATGCATTTTTCATTCTTTAAAGTACAGGGTTAGTTGATGATGCTTTGACAAAATAAGTACCCACTGACAATCTACTAAGTTACTTCATATTCCACTCTTCCTCCTGGCTTTAATCCCCTTCCTTTTACTGTAACCGATTGGCTTTTAATATAATTTGCGAGAAAATAACAGTTTTGTGGGAGCAAGATTAAAAGTTTCAGAAATGAATCACTGGACAGATGATAACGTGTTCTAAAAATACATGTTTGATGCTGATAATAAGTCACATAAATAACAGTCATCTATCAACAGGATTTGCCAGTTATATGCATTCCCGCTCACTGTAGAATTTTTATTTTTTTTTTACATAAAAGCCTAAGGACTGGAAAATAACTACAAAAAAACTTGTCAGGCATATTAAGCAAGATTAAAGGCACACTAAACCCTCGTTATCAAGATTACCTAAATTATCTAATTTACAACACAGTACTATTTATATCAATAAATGCCCCATTCCATTTTACAGCTTCAGCTTTTAGTTCATTTTCTCACATCTGCCTGAGCTCAACAGCATGTCTGTTCAGCCAGCTGCAGGTATACTCTACTCAGAAAAATCTGGACTGTCTGAGTAAGGTCTTCTCAAAGAAATGCTTTGAAACAAAGTAAAAATGTACATATTTTCACAGTATTCCTTAGTTTTATTTCTTGGTTTATCACAAAGGTATACAGAAGTCTTACATACTTGCCATGGGTTGGTTTTAGCTCTTTTAGTGCTCCTGTATGACATTCTGCGCCTCCACAAAAGTCAACCTCAACAGCTCAGAATGAATTGTGCTAGGGTTATTTTTTTCATGATGTTTTTGCTAAAAGGAGGACAACGACAAGTGACATTTGTTGGGTATGTAGTATGAAATGTTTGTTTTATGCAAGAAAACAAATTTATATGTTAATTTGTTAATAATATGGTACCTTTCCTCTTTTTCACTAAGCCCACCAATCAGAGTCCTTGGATGGTTGGAACACAGAAGTGAACTACAGATCATGCCCACTCTTAATTGTTCATTAAACTGATATCTTATTACTCAGTTATGAATCAGTGGGCAACTAGGGGGTTGTCGAAGGTTCATTTGAACAGCAGCTGTTTTGTGGTTAACGAGTTGAGTTGTTCTGTCATCTGCTGCTTTTTAAGATTTTATTTTTGTCTTAATTACATGAAAAACATTGATTACCCTTAAAGCATTTTTTATGTATCTTTTTTTTAGGAAATCATGAAATTATTCTTGGAAAACAATGTTTTGACTATTTAATATATATTATAGACAGTTATATTTGTGATTAAAATATAGTATTTATTTCAGATAATGACATTATGATGTGCCTCAAACCACTTTTATTTCAAGTTTCTGAAACACCATAAAAGAAAAAAAACAGTTGGTCATATTATTTCATATTCTAATTTAAAGGAGAACTCTAGTGAGAATTTATACTTACTTAATCGATCTAGCAGCAATACACTAAGGGGGGAATTCAGCATGCAGCGAAGTGAGCTACAAAGCGTTCGGCTCACTTTGCAAATGGTATTATGCGCATGCTGATGTCCTGCGCGCGGACATCAGCATGCGCATTAAAGGGATTCCCGTCTCGGCGAGACCAAAAGAGTTGCCTCGCCGAGATGGGAATCCCTTTAATGCGCATGCTTATGTCCACGTGCTGGACATCGCCATGCACATAATACCATTTGCGAAGTGAGCCGAACGCTTCGAAGCACACTTCGCTGCATGCTGAATTCCCCCCCTAAGTGTACTGCTGCTAGATCAGCATTCATCTCATGATCCTCAGCCCAGGATCATGAGATAAATGCATCACCACTCCTCCTCACATCCTGGTTATGTACTTGGCATTGATCATCTCATAGACCCACACCCTCCTGAAGTTTGCTGAACTTAACCAACTGCACACACGCAGATTGATCTGCACATGTGCAGTTAGTAAATTTGTCAAAATTCAGGAGTGGGTAGAATGGGACGATCCACAACACGTACATAACCAGGAAGTGAGGAGTAGCAGTGATGCATTCATCTCTTGATTCTGGGCTGAGGATTGTGAGATGAATGTTCTAACAGCTGTACACTTAGTCTACTTCTGCTAGATGAATTAGGTAAGTATAGATTTTCACTACAGTTCTTCTTTAAATTATCTTACAACAGAAGACATAATATGATTCCCTTTCAACAAAATGAAAATAAAATAAATATCTAAAAGGGAATGTTAAATCCCCGAGTTTTCTCATGAAAGATGTGTTGAAGCCTGGAGATACATAACATTTTAGTACAGTAAAAGTGTTATGGCACATTTTGCTATCCCTTACTGTGCCTTTCCTCATTACAGCTGGTCCCAAGGACTTAACATGGAACCACCAGACCACCCCACCAAGATATGGGTCACTGTCCACCAAAAGGACATATCAGGAGTCATCCTGGCCTACCGATGCGCTGAGGAAGGACAGAGGGGCGCATCAGGAGCCCAAGATGACTCTTAATGCATCCCACTGGTGGCATTCTGGGAGAGGGCGAGTGCCCCCCTTCCCCCCATGGACAACCATGTATACATTTGCACGTTCCTCTGTGCTACTCTGCTCACAACATCATGCAACACCCCCCTTAAAATACAGTCTGCAGAGGTCCATGAATGTGTACAACATCTTTTAATAAATATTTCAACAGAATCCCCACACACTATTGCAGTGTTTTCCCAATGAATAGTTTATTTATTTTTACATTAGGCTGCTGACATATCATGGATTTCTCATTTACAAGAACTGCAAAGATAATATATTGCTTCCTACTCCTAATTACATTGGACACACCAATTGATTTCATCCCTTATTTTATATTGGCTATGCTGGGAAATATTTGAACATTCTCTTTTATGACCATGACTTTAAAGCCAATCTAGCCTTCACATGCATCAGCTTTCTGTAAATGTGATCACATTTTTTTACTTGACCTTCACTATAAAAGTGCTGTTTAATCACATACTATGATGTACTTCATTTTTCTAATTTATGACTTCTGTCCCTTTTCAGTTCACGCCTTCCTCTGATACAGACAAGCAAGCAATATATGCTTCTACCTGTCAGTTGGATAGTAGAGAACTACTTAAAATATAATTGTTATTCTAGTGTTTTGGCATCTCAGTCTGTGCTTGTAACATGGGTTATGGTGTTCCAGGATGTACATTTGCAAGTGCTGTTTTTACTTAAAATGAGCATTAAATTATTTCCCTATGAATGAAAAACAATTCTTTGCACCTGCCTCTCTTTATAATCATTTAAATGGGTATGATACCTAAAAAATAGTGGTGCTAATAATTACATTGACTTTTTAGAAGAAACACAAAAGAAAAATAAGTCCAGACATCCCATAAAATACTGTTAGTATAATCAACCCATTTATTTAAAAAAGCATAATGCAAAGTTTTGAGAGGCAAAACCTCCTTTGCCAGGTGTTGATTACTCCAGCAGTATTGTTTATGAAGTCTGGACTTTTCATTATTTCAGTAACTATTTTAGGAGGAAGGAAGCATTTAATTATGAACCAACCCACAAAATAAAAAGAAAAGTATACAGTTTCCCTTCTCTGGCTTTTCTTGAGGTCTCAGTGGAAATTTGTATGTAGAAAGGACTTTTGTATACCTGGTTTGATTATTTACTTTGACCACTTTTAGACTATGATTCATATAAAGATATATTAAATTGCATTGACTAAAAGCATAAACATCAGATTGGTATTGATTCCTTTATGCGGAACTGGACACTTGACTTCGTAACAGACAGACGGCAATTTGTCAGGTTAAACAACTCTGTCTTCCTCCGTGATCAGTCTTAGCACTGGTGTCCCCCAAGGCTGCATTCTCAGTCCCTTCCTCTATTCCCTCTTCACTCATGATTGTCTTGCCATACACAACTCAAACCGCATCATCAAATTTGCCGATGATACCACTGTCATCGGCCTAATTAAAAATAATGATGTATCATCTTACTGTAAAGACTCGGAACCAAGAGGAAAGGGAGTAGGAGGATGACCACACTGTCCTTGGCACTAGCTGACTTAGGGCGCGGAGTCTAAGGTACCCTCCGGTCT
>WMED01020972.1:0-12032 GCA_019650415.1 Pipa parva
GGACAATGATTTTAAACACACCAGCAAGTCCACCACTGAATGGTTGAAAAAAAACAAAATAAAGACTTTGGAGTGGCCTAGCCAAGTCCTGACCTGAATCCTATTGAGACATTGTGGTATGACCTTAAAAAGGCCGTCCATGCTTGAAAACCCACTAATGTAACTGAATTAGAACAATTCTGCAAAGATGAGTGGGCCAAAATTCCTCCAGAACGCTGTAAAAGACTCATTGCAAGTTATCTCAAACGCTTGGTTGCAATTGTTGCTGCTAAGGGTGGCCCAACCAGTTATTAGGTTTATGGGGCAATCACTTTTTCACACAGGGCCATGATGGTTTGGATTTTTTTTCTCTTTTAATAATAAACACCTTAATTTACAAATTGCATTTTGTGTTTACTTGTGTTGTCCTTGACTATTGTTTAAATTGGTTTGATGTTCCGAAACACTTAAGTGTGACAAACATGCAAAAAAACAGGAAATGAGGAAGGGGGAAAACACTTTCACACCACTGTATGTATGTATGTGTGTGTGTATATATATATATATATATGTATGTATGTATGTTGTATATATGTATGTAGGAAATGGTAGCTTTAAATCTCCTGCTCTCTTCTGATAGACGGTGAGAGACCGCTATATGACATCAGCTTGTGACAGACCACCTGACCAAGTCAATATCTTCCAGACTGATCCCCCGCTCCACTGACCTTAGTGCAGGTGAGCGCACAGTGGGCGTGAACTGACCACAGCCCCGACAGCACCGTAAGCACGTGCACAATACCCAGTGCGGCCAGAACGATGAGTCCAGCCTCCGGATACTCTGCCACCCCGTATACCGCCACCCAGCCGTACAGCCACGCTGGGTAGAGGAGAGCGAATGGCAACACTGTTCCCCTCAGGATATGAGGCCGGCGGCAGTACAGAGTGACCGAGCGGACCAGCTCATCCAGAGCCGGAGAGCCGGCCCCGCTTACAGCCGCCGCCATTCGCTTTCCCGGGACACTTCCGGCTGCGTCAGCGCTAACCCTGGCAACACAAGTTTCCGCTTCCGCACACGTGACGGGGGGGGGAGTACTATGAGCTGTGACGCGCATAGCTCTGTCAGGGGATGGTAGGGCCGCTGTGTTTTACCGTGAACTGAAGGGAAGGCGTGGGAATGCTGGGAGTAGAGTATCACTTGTTGATTGCAGGACCCTGGGAGTTGTAGTTCGTTAAAAGCTGCAGAACAAGGACAAACAAACTACTGGATCCTGCTTGCTGATGGGAAATTATTACTACACCCCAGTCGTGTGCAGTATAGCAGCTGTTTGCCTGAAATGAGGCTAAGTGAGGGAGCCTTTAAAGTTTGTGCAGAGGCCTGCAGAGCATGATGGTAGTTAATGCCATTTTTTTTTATAGGTCCTGTATTTCCTGTTGCAGCAGTGCAGCTTTAGCCCAGGGTGAGGCGGTAGAGTCAGAATGATTGCCACTCACGCCAGCTTGCACATGGTTAACTAGACTCTGCCATTCCCAACCAATTAGATTGTCATCCCAGCTGACCAATGAAAAGCCAGAGTATCACACAGCAGGAAATAGGTGACCATGTGGGTTTCTGAAGGGTGAGCGGATGTCAGAGAACATGTAAGTGAGCGAAAGGATAATATGTATGTATATTTTTATTTATAAAGCGCCACTAGGTTATGCAGCGCTGTACCGTCCAACGATACAGTTATAATACAGACAAGGGAAAATGCTTAACAAAGAACAAGTGAAGTAAATCACAAGCATATCCTCAAGAATAAGAATGAAACAAGAGGATTGAGGTCCTTGCCCCATAGAGTTTACAATCCTAATAGACAATCTAAACACATAGGAGGGTAACAAGTGCTATAGTAGGGTTATACCCTTATTTATATAACTTCAGTGAAATTTTGGCAGCATTCGCACCTTAGTGAATAACACCCCCCATATGTGCACAGTTGCCCTCGAGGGCATAAACAAGTGATTTGCATGCCTGTCCCACTTCCCCATGCACACTGGTTATACTTTTGGTTTTGTGTGTAAATAATGTCAGCTGAGAAAATGTGAAAATCTTTTGTTTTAAAGGACAAGAACACCAAAATTCTCATTCACTCATTCATTGCTTTTTTTCATTTGTGCAGGCAGGCAGCTTTAGAGATAACCGCCAAGTACTGCCGCAATGAAATGGAAGAGTATGGCCAATGTGTTACCAGCAATCCTGGGACATGGCAGCAAGCATGCCATATGCTAAAAGTTAAGGTGGCCCAGTGCACTTCCTCACAGTAAGTCATGTGAAACTTTGCTCTTTCAGGGGATTATTCACTAAAATACAAATTGTTGCATATAGGTGCGAATTCGCCAGCTAAAGATAGTTGCAATAGACTGCTACTGTCACGTCTTTATAATGAGAATATTGTTAAAGTCGCAACTTTACTATGGAAAATTGTCGCAGTCACAGTTTTAAAAATTGTCACGGTCGCGACTTTACAATTGGGAAATTGTCATGGTCATGGATTTGCTATGGAAATCCGCTTTTGCACCTTAGTGAGTAACCCCCTCAGTCTCTAAGGGCAAAGAGAAATAAGCATGTTGACATTTTATAAATGTGTATATTTTAAAAGGAATGTATTTGTGAAAGTTTTTATTATATGGGTCACATTGTGTGTGCCATTCTAGTTTGTAAATAGTGTCTGTTCTTTATTTTCACTTGAAATTTCTGTATACTACAGAGCAATCATTTTTTTCATAATATGGATATAGACAATGGATAGGAAGTATGCATACCTTGATTGGACTAGCCCAGCTGTATACCAGAATATCTTCCAATGGGCCCAGACCTTTATCAGGTCCTCTAGTCCAGCCAGTGTTTTATTCTCTTACAGTTCTGCTTCACCAAACTCGGCCATAGCGTGCCTGTAGAGTTTAGATTTTAATTTAGGCCCCCATTTTCCAGCCTCTAAATCAGCGGTTCTCAACCTGTGGGTCGTGACCCTGGCGGGGGTTGCACGACCGACCCACGGGGGTCAAGAATCACTGCGGCACCCAGAAGCGCCCACAGGAACCCTTCTTATAAGGGTTCCTGCGGGGTGACGGCCGAAAACGTCACCACGTGACGCGTGTACGTGATGACATTCGGCCGAAACGTCATCACGCGATGCGCGGTGACGTCAGAGCCGGGGGTCGCACCGGTAAAAAGGTTGAGAACCGCTGTTCTAAATGAAAAAAGAAATCCAAAAGAAGGCACCTTATTTTGATTGCTTTACTATAAATTGCCTTGGAATACAGGAGAAAAATGCAATAGACCAGTTTATTTATTGAAACTAAGCAATCTACTATATATTTGCCATATTTGGAGTCGGGAAGGAATTTTTTCCCTAATATGAGGATAATTGGCTCTTGCCTCATGGATTTTTTTTTTTGCCTTCCTCTGGATCAACATTGCAGGAAAATAGGCTGAACTGGATGGACTTGTGTATTTTTTCAGCCTTATAAACTATGTTACTGACAGGGATATAAACAATTTGCAAGTGTAAACTTTACTGTGGTCTAGTAACCCATTGCATCCAATCAGAGGTTGACTTTCATTTTTCTAGCCCCCCCAATGCCAGTGAACACTGAAAGATTGCACACAGCAGATATACAATTGCCTCTGTTGATACATACCCCTGTAAGTCTGAAAATTATAATTGTATAACTACAAAGATAGTCACTCCTTCCATGGAGTGTCTTAATGGGGGTTAGAAACCCTGTCATCCTAGTCTGTCTAATAGTAGGAGGGAGTCCGGGGCTAAATCATTCACTTTTATTCTGATGGACATTCCTAAGGCAAGTATCAGCAATCTATGTAAAAGTGCATTTCTCATAAGTTCATTTTCTTTTAATGCTAAAAGTAACATGAAAAAGTATGGGCTGGGGAATAAATTCTAACTAAGATATATTTTTAATGTTTAAATAATGAAACTTTTGTGTTTTTACTTTGTAAAAAATGATGAATAACACAGATAAAGCACTTCAGTTCACTGTATATTTTAGTTGGGTACACTTTGGTGACAGTCATAATAAAATCATTGTAAACTAATGCTGCTGTTACTTTTTCTCCTGATGGGAGAGTTATGGTTAGGAACAAGCTTGCGTAATGTTTACTTTTGTTGGGTTATTGACTAAAACCCGAATTGAAACTACCCAATAGACAAAACCACAACTTTAGTATGTGAATATTGTTGCGTAAAGGCGTGATTTCACCAGCTATATACGATCGCACACTACCCAATAGACTGCTGCTGTCGCAACCATGACTTCATTATGGAAATATTGTCGTGGTCGCATCCATAAAATAGCCGTGGTCACAGATTTGCTATGGGAATCCACTGTTGATTCTTTAGGCAATAATTCCCTTAGTCCTTGACCTTCTCTTACAATTTTAAGATTTTAAAGTTGCTTAAATAAAAAGTTCAAATATAATAATATATAAAAACGTGTCTACACTACATTCTAATTAGAAATCTACAACTCACCATTTTTTTAAAAACATTTTGTGATCGCTTTATCCTTATTTGCACATTATGTAATGTGAAAAAAAGCTCCGTCCCTTCAACCATATAACGAAAGAGGAAACCTCCATTTATTGCAGAGTGAAAAAAATCCCACAGAGTTTCAGGTGACCACCTTATTGTATCACAGAATTTTTATTGTGCGTTTGATATTGTTGCCCCCTTACCTGTAGGGTCAGCAATTTAATTTAGGCATGTTTTAACCTATAATTTGTTATGCTGTCATGTGTTAGTTTTTCTCTGCTCTGATAAATAGCTATGAATCCTTTTTGTTTTCTACTGTGTTTGTTTGTTCTGGTACATAGTCTGCATTTTTACTTTTTCCATCATTCTGCCTTATTTTGCAGCCCAGTCATACAGCGAATCCGCACTCAGTGTTCTGAACCATTTGCGTCATTTGAGAAGTGCTTGAAGGAGAATCAAACGACTGTGGAAAACTGTTCACAGCATGTTACAGATTTTCTGCGCTGTGCAGAAAATGTCAAGCTGACAGAATAGGTACGGTAATGTAGAGCATAACATGAAGCTGTGTAAGCCTTTGTTATGGTTTGTGACATGTAATTTCTAACACTCATACAACTAGGAGAGGTTACAGTCAGCACATATATAGTTTACAAACCACACGTTCCACATAGACTGAATTGTAAAATATATACAGCATACTGTATAACGCTCAGAAACAGGTGTATCATTGGATATGTTTTTAGTGAAGTTTCTGACGTTACCCCTGTTTTCCTTTTTCCTATCCTTAATTTTACATGACCTTTGGCGGATATAAATTTTACCACAAGAACATTTCAACAAGTGGTCTAGTATTACCTTTAAAATCTGAATTCATTTACACTATTGACACACTTGAGGCCTGTGTAATATGAAACATGTCGTTGTCACATTAAAGTTTTGCAGCTAAGGGGGTAATTCACGATAGTGCAAAGTGAGGTGTGGAGTCTTCGCCTCACTTCGCACTGACTGTTATGCGCTTGCTGATATCCTGCACGCGGATATCAGCGAGTGCTTTAAAGGGATTCCAGTCTCGGCGAGGCAACTCTTTTGGTCTCGCCGAGACTGGAATCCCTTTAAAGCACTCTCTGATGTCCGCGTGCAGGACATTAGCGAGCGCATATCAGTCAGTGCGAAGTGAGGCGAAGACTCCGCACCTCACATCGCACTATCGTGAATTACCCCCTAAGTCTGTGGTTCGGCTACTTCTTCCATCTCCATACTTATTCCTTTTGTTATTGTGGCAGATAAAATGATTTGCCGCCATCTTGTAATAATGTTTGGTTACATGGGTGAATGAAATGCCTACAAATACCATGTTGCAATGCGGTTCTTAATTAACATGTGGGCAACAGTGACAGCTAATTATTTAGTTAATTTTTTTTTTGTGCTATTTCATTGACACATCTGACAATCTGATCTAGTAGTTTTGGTGTGTTTATGTTGCTTTCTAAGGAATTCTACAATACCATTGACACATAATGCATCTGCTACTCCCAGAAATGTATAAGGGTGTTTAGAAGTTACTAAGGTCACTTCAGTGTACCTTAACCTTTAAAAAAATCACTTGGCCTGTAAAAAAAAGGTAAAAATGTCCCAAACTGATGCATTCTTTTCATCACGGAGATATTATGTTTTGTTTATATCAAACTAACATCTGAGCATTACGTTTTCTTTCCCCCATGCACCAAACGCATCTGTTTGTTTTTTTTGTTTGCTTGTTTGTTTTTCAGTTCCTGGATCATGTGTGATTCAGTCTCTGGATTTTTGCTCTCGAGAACTACTCTATCTGTCCTTGGATTCCGGCTGTTTAACCACCTAATAGAATAGATTTGGACTGGTAGATGATGGTGTATATGTGGCTACTTTATGTATAAAAATGATTAACATAATATTAAATACAGTATTTATTATGTGGGCTCAAAGGCAATTTATTTACCTCTTCTTCAGAATTATTGTTCAGTTTATTTTAGATTTGTGCTATAAGCATTTTTTCAGCATGGGGATAAAGGTAAAATATCCACAACATTATTAACCACAGGAATGCTAACAGGTGTCAGAAATTGAAAAGGTGTGTCTAGCAGCAATACAGGTGCAGTATACTACATCAGATCTGCCATTATCAATGAACTTAGGTTTGCTTACAATACTCTTCACATAAACCTTGCATGCACATTTAAAAAGGCATTCTGGTGAAGTAACTAAAGACCTCAAAGACAATTTTCCATCCAGCCGTTAACTAAATTGTTGAACATACTCCCACTCCTTAGCTGTAATACAAAATCTTATGTATAAAAGTACTTTCTTTCCAGTATTATACACTTACCAGTGCCACAATGTTCAGACTGTAAGAATGCCTATTCTGTGTGTGCTTTCCACACATGTCCATTTTAGACCATGATGTTATGGTGTGTGCTTTTAATCAGCATGTCTATACTGACAAATTAAGAAGCGCATAAAAGCACTTGATATCTAGTAACCCTCTGTGCATTTGTGTTCTCTTTGCTTTCCTCAGAGTTGATTTTACAATGTGCTGCCTTGTTACCCATTGTGATTTATAATCCTTCCAGTTCCCATATGGTTATTGGTAAATATCGTCAGTAAATCACACACCCCACCACAATCCTGCAGCTAGTCTAAAAGACCAGAGTTCTGCATAGGTGCATCCAAATAATAGAACGGTGGTCTTTTAGACTAGCCGCAGAAGTAAATCCAATACTGCCCTATCTTTCTAAAATCATTTCAGACAGAATAAGTAGATTTCACTAGTGTTAATCTCTGAAAGGCAAATTAAATGTTCAGCTGTTTAAGATTGATTTGCAAATAAATCCATATGCTCCATTCTAAATACATAATAGTTCATGAATACAGCAAATGTAGACAATTATGTTGCTGTAAACATGTTATTAATAACTTACAAATTGATCTCCCTGCAGAAAATGGGCTACATTTTAGACCTATGTCTATGCCAGTCAATTGGAGATAGAACTGCTATACACAATAGTTGCTGTAATCTGGATTGCTTATATTCTTTGGAAGTTGTGCAGGCTTTTGTTTGTTTTTATTCAAAACCAAAGAATTTTTCTTGTGCTGCAGCAAAAATTGCACAAAACATCGGCAAATGTATGGTTTTCCGGTTAAAGCAATTAAAATTCTAGAACAAACAAGTTTGAACTGATCCTATAGGAACCAGGTTCCTTGATTATTAGGAGCTAAGGAACGTCAGTAGTAGCCAGTGTGGATCTGCCCTTAAATGGGGTTTATTGTCACTGTCTGCACACTAGAAGTACAATCCACAGCGCTACTGTATATCCTCAGCATTAGAAGTTTTATTGTGAATGTAACATTAATAGCATTTCTGGCTACATCTGAGCCATCTGTTAAATCACACAAAACAGAGGGACACATAATCAGTAAAAGTGATGTAATACTGTATATGGTTTTACGTGTGCATTTGTCTATGTACTTTATGGTTTTGTTTTTTCCCCTACCAGAAAATGATGCTTACTGTTTGTGAAGCCTTTTGCAGAACTGCTTATCATATACATTTTTCTACCATTATGTAAAATATATTTACATTTTTTTTTTTCTTCTTCTGTCCCTGTGAAAACTATACCCGGAAACAATAATGAACCAGTTAATTGCTGAACTGTTTCTTTAGAGTTGCAGGTTTAAATGGTTTAGGCTAGGTTCAAACTAGTGTATTGTGCGCAGCGAATTTAAAAAAAAAAAAAAATCTTGTGTTAGAAGGCTGAGCTCCATTATGCAAATTACATCATCTGGGTGAGAACTGAGCATAAATCATTTACAACTGAGTTATATAAAGCGTTCAAAGTATGCTATAGCAGCAGGACTTTATATAGCCTATCAGTCTTGGGTAACTGACAAATCTTTAGGAGATCTACCTGGTGTTGGAACAATATGGTATTGATGGGGTATGTAATTTGACAATGAGAATGTCCCATACCCACTAAAATTCTTGCATCCCCCCCTACACCTAGTATTTGCTCAACTGCAGTATGGAACTGTATATTTAGCAATAAACATTTTTTAAACATCTGTAAGTAGTCTGAGTAAAAAGTACAAACTCCAGGTCTGTTCAAAAATCTAGAAATATGTTTCTTTGTGGGAGCAGCAGAGACAAGTCGAGTATATGTGATAGGTAATACAAGCTTTGAGGGATACAGTTGTCACAGATGAGTAGACTTCAAATTCCAAAATGTTACATTAAATTTTCCTGCTGTGGGAATTAATCCATTTAGCAAAATGCATCACGCTCTTGAGGCAGTTTCTAAACAATGACAAAGTTGCTGCATCAGGAACTAGTGTCAGGAAGCAAAATAGGACGTCTGCATGGAGTAGAGGCGGTCAATGGGGCCCACACGGCCCTGTAAATTACTATTGTCTGAGGCCGACAGCAGAGATCCACCAAGATAACTGAGGCTTTCATTGTCCATGTCGTGGAAAACATTCTCAGCATCTGCAGAAAAGGAGAGTTAAGAGGGACACTCTTCACATTTTTCTCTTCCATAACGACTGTGTAAAATACATTTTTTGAAATCATGCTTTTGGATGTTTTTGTTGTGCAGTCTTATTTTTGTTACACCTTCTACTGCATTTAATAAAGTTCTGCCTATTAGTTTTTGACAGGAATATAAAATCTAGGACTCTTGGGTCTGATCGTGAGCAAATTACCTTTTAAACTTTATTTAAAAACTGCAGGCTTGTTTTTTCATTTATAGAAGAATTATGAATTTTCAGCAAACCAGGGAAATTAAGTTCCCCTGATATAAAGAAAAAACTTTGGGTATTTTCTCTGTTTGAAGCACTTTTTCTTTTACTAATGTACCTCCCATTCTAACAAATAGTCTTTACACTATATTAATACCTACCATATGGATGCAGATGGTCCCCAGGCATCTGGGGAGGGGTGAGGCCCTGTCTGTAGAGGTCTGTGTTGTAGGTACTTTGATCCAGTGGCAGCAGCTGCTGTTGGGGTATCCTTGAATATGGCACCATCACTCCTTCCATTGTGCTGCCTCCATCTATTGAACCGATTATAGCACTGGTTTTGAAAATGGTCCACACGTATGACAGACATGACATATAAATCTAAATTCCCAAATTTTGTTTGATTTGTTACCAGGTTTTTTTGGTAGTATAAATAACTGTCGTGACTGTTGTTTTGTGATTGTTTATTTTAGTTGGTGTGCAGAAGGTTGTGTTAAATTAAATTTGCATGTCTTGTGCTAGCTTACTTACATATAACAGAGAGCTAACAACACACTGTTGGGGCCCTCATACAGTTGGCCTGTTTCGATACATAGGTTCTACTTATCTGTAGGAGTGGTCCATTAGATAAATGTTTATATCACATGGGAGGATGTAATGTACTCTGAAGCCACTGCCTCTTCCTATGTGGCAATTGCCATGCATTTAGAATGCTCAGCATTGGCTAATAAGGAATTTGTTACAGTTGGACAGTCATATCCGTTCCAGAGGCTGACTTTTACAGAAAAGACGCTGCATAAAATCCACAGTAACTCATTTAGTAGGGTGCTATACTACCTAAATTTCTTCCTGTTAAACAGATTACAAACAAGAGTTATTGTCTTTAACAATGTTTTGATGTTTATTTTGTTTTTTTTACCTTCACTATCATCATTGCTGTGTCTGCTGTTACCCCGGTTTCCCCGAGCTGATCCCAACCTTTGCGCTCCTAGTTGCTCATGGTCTTGCTGTTGTTGTCTTCTGGCGATCTTCTTCATCTATAGGATGGGATAGTACATCAGGAGCACAGTTTATTAAGAAGACAAACTCTTTAGAGTGACCCTCTTAATAAAGTTTCTTTGAAATATTGATTAGAATGCTTTCACAGATCGTGAACCTTTGAATGAAGCATGAATCTCTCCCATAAGATATTCATACCAAGGACTATAAGTATAAAAAGGGGGAAAAGTCTACATCTAGGTATATACAGTATGTAAGTATAATTTTATTTATAAAGCGCCACAAATTTACACAGAACTGTACAATTCAGCAATACAAATATAACAGACATGGGAAAAGGATATTACATGTTACAAGTGAATAAATTACAAGCATAAAATGACTTTAAGTGCCCCATAGAGCTTACAATCTAAGTGATCTACATCTAGAGGAAAGAACATTTGTGCACCAACACAGAAGGAGTTTCTTACTGTAAGAGCAGTGAGGCTATGGAACTCTTTGCCTGGGGACGTTATCATGGTTGATTCCATAAAAGAGTTCAGAAGGGGCCCTGGATAACTTCCTTGAGTGTAGGAATTTTACAGGCTATGGATATTAGATTACTGAAGGCAGGTTCTTGATCCAGGGATTTTTTTCTGATTGCCATATTTGGAGTCAGGAAGGATTTTTATTCTAAAAAGAGGATGATTAGCTTTTGCCTTGTATTTTTTTTATTTGTTTTTTTTGCCCTTTTCTGGATCAACATTGCAGGATAATAGACTGAGCACTTTGTTAGTGGAACACAAGACTGTATAAATCTCTCTAAAGCAAAACCAAGTATTTTTTGTAAATAAAGTCTACTCTAGGGGCCTCTCTGTTTTTGTTATTGTTTTGTCATGATGTCATTTTTGTTCCTGGGGTTTCTAAAAATATTACTGTGATTGGATTTTCTAGTACAAGGACTAATCCTTATTTGTGGAAAGAAGTACAGAGACAATACAATAATGTGGGGCAGTGAAAGCCAAGCTAACGGTTGTGTTTGGTTGGTGACATAGTGTTAATAAAATTAATGGGTGCCAAAGAAAGCAATAAAGAAATACAATAACATTTTAAAAGGAAATACAGGGAAATAAAAAGAAAAGGGAAGAGATCTGTAAATATTGGCTAATTTGACACTTTGTCGTGAGGCCAGATTGTCCACTGACATTCGGCTCAGTTATATAATAAACTAATCCACATGGGTGGCCAGATTACGTTGAGGCCAGGGCTACACTGGCTGTTTTGCAGCTGAACTGTTTAAATTAAGCTCATTGTTGTTTATGGTGCAAATCAAAATAGCCTTTGTGGATAATCAGGAAACAATAGATACCATTTTTCAAGCTCAGCTATGAAACAGCCAGTGTGGCCCCAGGCCTAAGAGAGGTGGAAAAAGGAAGATCCGTCCAGTAAGTGTCAGAAAGCAATAGACAAAAACAACAAAAGAAAGTGATGGGGAAAAGCAAGGGGCTGTAAGGACAGGGTTCGGTGGGTGAAGGACAACAGATATGACAGCAACACAGAAGAATGGGGTGAGATTAATGACAGATGCAACCTGTAAAATAAAAACATGACGTAACTATTTGTTGGAATCTTCTATGCAAATGATGATGCACTTTATTTTAGAATGTGCATTGCATCTGTCTCCATTTATTACCTTTAAAGGTTTTGATTGAGGACTAAAAGGTTAAATAATGCCTGTAGGTTTACACATTATGTAGGACTCCTATATCTGTC
>WMED01020975.1:0-12032 GCA_019650415.1 Pipa parva
CCGATGACGCGTCTCCCGGTCTCTCATTGGCTCATGTGACCGATCGGGTCACATGAGCCAGCCCCTAACTCCTTAAAGAGTCACATGTGACTCTCGGCAAAGGGATTCCAGCGCTATACTGGCGTACAAATGCCGGGTATAGCGCTGAGACCCTTTCTTTAGGTACCCCGTACCTCTCACGGGGTAGGTGCTTCTGGCCACCCGAAGCTACCCTGTGAGAGGTACGGGGTACGTACTGAAAGGGTTAAACAGTGCTTATCACACAGCCATTCTGTGTACAGACTCTTCCTGTATAGTGCTAATAAGCCCCACCCCTGAGTAACATCACTCACTATTCAGACACCATGGTCTTGTGTGGAATCACTTTCCCTTCTCCTTATCTAAAAACCTGTTCCTAACCCTGAACATGCGAAGATGAAAGCTATTCTACTGCCTCTGTGGTAGTGGAGAGAGGAAGTCAGGGAAAGCAGGAGGTGTGGCAATACACAACAGGGAACTCGTTCACAAAGACAAAGCAGTTACAGAGGGATATTGAGCTCTGCTGAGTTAAGAGATGAGTCAGGTGTTTCTTAATTGATTTATTGTTTGACTATAGGTAAATAGAGCTTTCTTTATAGACAGGGTTTACATACCCTTTAAGGAAAAAAATCCCAGGCAATATACATACTCCTATATTAGGGCGAAATTTATTAAGGGCGAAGCGTTCGCCCGATGCGAAATTCCGATCGCACGATCGGAATTGCGATCGCACGATCGCAATTCCAATCGTGCGATGGTAAATCGATCGCATTTACCATCGCGCGATGGTAAATCGATCGGATTTCCGATCGCGCGATGGTAAATCGATCGCAATTCCGATCGCGCGATCGGAATTACGATTGTGCGCTAAAAATAACGCATGTGTGGAAAATTTTCCGCATTTAATAAATTTCACCCTTAGTATCAAGTATTGAAGAACCAGACCTTTTTTTTTTTTTTTTGGATACTTGAGAAGATGATTCTGAACTCCATTGTTTGTTTTTATACATTCTTTTTAATCTTTTGTATTTTGTTGCAGGTCTGGCAGTTGTATGCAAGTCAGTAAGCACTCAGGCACTTATTAAAGTAAAGAGACACCCACTAGTACTGGCCCTTTACACTAATATAATTGAAGATCAAGGGGGTAATTCAGGGAAATGCGAACTTACCTGGCGATCCTTCGATTCACCTTGCCGAGACTGGTATGCGCTCCCTGCTCTCCTGCACGTGGAGATCAGCGAACGCTTTAAAGGTACTTTGGCTCACCTCGCGACCACTCGAGCATCACAGGGGAACTTCACTCTTTCCTGAATTACTCCCTTGGTCGCTCATCCCATTTTTAAACCTTTCAAATAAAATGTTTCCAGAATAGTAAAAGGAACCCTAACATTAACCGTCCAATTCACCACTATTATTTGGTGAAAACAAATCTCTGTATTAATCCAGTACCTCTTGATGACCTGTCAGTTTATCACATAATGAATACTCAAATGTTTTCTGCATTTGAGTTGAATAGATACCAAGTGGTGTGTAAATACATAGTCTTGAAGGGTATCGTTTATTTTGATAAATTCCTGCACCACCCTTCATTATTGTGCTAAATGGTATAGCCCAAGACTAAATTTCCCACAATTCAAAAGGTACAAGCCCCGCTTCCTCTGGCAGCCTAAAAATCTGTTAGATCAGACGCCACATGACAGTACGATTTTTATCTTACAGAAGCCACTGATAAAAATTACAAAAACATGACTTATAGGTAACTTTCAAAGATCTTTAAAATGGTGAAAAAAAAACCACTGGTTGACAGTATCACTTTAAGAGCTGTGGCCCCATTCATACTGTTTCAGTCAATGCTAGGAATATTCAAATAAGATTCAGAAGGAACCAATGAAATCAGACACTGCAGAGCTGAGCAAAGGATTTAAGTGAGAAGACCCAATAAACTTCAATAATGGATGACTTTAAAATAGGAAAGCTCAGTAAATATCCCCATTAATGGATTAACAGAACTTTTCACTGTTCAGTATGACATTTATCTACAAAGCTTTTACATGGGTTCTTGTTTCTATTTTTGTACCACCATTGCCTAACTACATCCTACTCTAGATCAAACACCCATGAGAAAATCTTTTTTGTTATCAGCATTTCTAAAAATACATTATTACATACTTTTATATAGAGAGATTAAGGCTTTGTGTTTATGGTAGCACCTGCGCCTTGTAGAATAAAAAGCTCATTTCTGTAAGTAGCTTGTGTTTGCTCTATGAAAACAATTTAAGTTAATCAACAGGAGACCATACAATATCAAAGTTATTATTGTGAGAAAAAGGTAAACAAGGATATAGGTGGAACTTGTAGAATAAAAATGAACCTTTCAACAAGGACATTGCAAATATTTATTTGTTAAGTGAGTAACACAAGTAACATTAATGAGGTATAATATGACCTTTTAAGTATTATTGTTGAAGTTGATATTTTCCATTGTGATAACATTGTTCTATTAGAAGTGAGACATTCTTCATTTAAATGAATGAAGTGGAATAATTCCAATCAAGATGGGAAATTCTTAAAGAAGTTAAGTCATTTTTTTATATAGAATAGGGGGGGTAATTTACCATAGTGCGAAGTGAGGTCCGGATCCTTCGCCTCACTTCGCACTGACTGTTATGCTCTCGCTATGAAAAAGATTAAGGGGGTAATTCAGCAATGTGCGAAGTGAGGTGCGGATCCTTCACCTCACTTCGCACTGACTGTTATGCTCTCGCTAATGTCCTGCACGCGGACATCAGTGAATGCTTTAAAGGGATTCCAGTCTTGGCGAGACCACTTGAGTCGCTTCGCAGAGACTGGAATCCCTTTAAAGCGCTCACTGATGTCCATGTGCAGGATATCAGCGAGCGCATAACAGTCAGTGCGAAGTGAGGCGAAGGATCCGGACTTCACTTCGCACTATGGTGAATTACCCCCCAGGTCAGACAGGGGAGGGTATTGAGAGGCTTAAGAGTAAAGTAGCACCAACAAAATAAAAATGCTTTGAATGCAATTATAGTTACTATAGAGTCAATTTCTGCTCCAAAATATTCTAATTTGTGTCTATAAAGTATGATATTTAGCTATTTAGTTTTACAAATTGGGCTTTCAGAGGGCACTTTCTAAATATGCATTATCTGAAGCACTATATAAAACAAACGGACAGAGTGAGGTCTCCTTACGAATATGACTGCTTTCAGTGAAGATAAAAACAGACGTAAAGCATTGCCATTCATTATTTCTCTTCAAAGATAACATTTTTACAAGTGCTGTATTTAAACAACTGCCATGCTAATGGGATCTGTTTACGTTTTTTGGGGTGTTACTGATCCTTAAAGACAAAAATAAAAAAATATATGATCTTTTCCAAAAAGAATAAGAACTTTTCAACATTTTCCCACGGCAAGCCCTGTGACACCACAATCACTGCGTTTTTAGATGGTCACTCAAGCTTTAGACAGGTCAATTTCATCCTACTGGGCCTCATCAGCATGACATGCCACAGAAGGGATTATCAACAACATTCTAATGAATAGATAAAATGTTGGACTTTTATGAATAACACCCAATATGCTAACATCGGTCTACACATAAGAATTTACTTTTAAATGCTGACAAATATTTTTTATTGCAAATAATTCTGTTAAAATGTTCTCATTTTATTACTGAACAGAAGGATGCACAAAAGCTGAGCAACATTGACAATGAGCCAGTAGACCTGACAGCATTTTACCGCCAATTAACCGAGCCAGTTTTCCTGCATAACCTTTTCATACCCAGAATAACTCATTCAAACACATGTAAACAAGTGAACAAAGACAATTGTGTCTTAATAGAAATGAATAGAGAGAAATGTAAAACAATGGAAACCTTCATTTATAAGCTAGTCTGACATTTGTAAATAGGCATCTGTTTAAAATAATTATCCTTTCTCACTTCAGTGCATCTCTACCAGTGCAAGTATAAGGTTACTCATGTTATTGGCAAAAAAGCCAAAACCTACCCCCTCTTAGCTGTCCCCCCACACAGGGCTCCATACAGCACAGCAGAACTCCCATAAAATGCCCTACAGCCCAGTAGTACTCCCATAAAATGCCCTACAGAAAAGCAGTACTCCCATAAAATGCCCTACAGCACAGCAGTACTCCCATAAAATGCCCTACAGCCCAGCAGTACTCCCATAAAATGCCCTACAGCCCAGTAGTACTACCATAAAATGCCCTACAGCCCAGTAGTACTCCCATAAAATGCCCTACAGCACAATAGTACTCCCATAAAATGCCCTACAATGCAGCAGTTAAAGAGGTGCAGTATGTGCAACTTAGCAATTTTTAACATCCATTTTACCCATAACTCTCTTTCCCATACTATGCTGACACCAAACCCCCTTTCCCATACTGTGCTGACACCAAACCCCCTTTCCCATACTATGCTGACACCAAACCCCCGTTCCCATACTGTGCTGCCCCAACCCCACTTTCCCCTTATTGTGCTGCCCTCATTTCCTTCTGTGCTATCCCAACCCCACTTTCCCTAAACTGTGTTTTCCCATCCCCCCAATTTCCCTATACTGTGTTGTACTCCATACTGTATTGCCCCAACTCCCCTTTTCCAATACTGTGTGTAGCCCTTCAGTGTTCACCATTTCTACTAAGTCATATGTGTATGTGACTCCAATTAGTGTGCTTGGAGTTCCCTTAATATGACACTTTGTTATTGTGTTACTTTTCACAGGCAATATCATGGTCCCATTAGGTCCCATCTTAGCTCATATAAGCTTGTGTAGTGGGTGGGCCTTGGTCTTTTTTCCACTCCATGGTGTTGCAGGAGTAACATCTCCACCCTCCTGGTGGAGGGGTTTTCTAACAGGTCCTTATGGAAGATTAGTTTCTATGTTTAGCTTACCTCAGAAGGGAGGTTATCTCACTGGGTAGGCTGAGACCCCAACAGGAGGAAGAGTGGGCTTAGAGGACTGATGGTGATTTCAACTTAGGGACTCTGAGTGGTAGGCTTAAGGACCAGGGATTAGCCTTGAAGTGTAGAAGGAATCCCTGATAGTTCCATCCAGTGAAGGGAGCTACCAAAGGGATCCCACAATAAGGCTCATGCGCAGACTACCTGTGGTGTCAGCTGTGGGTAACTATGTATCTATGTATATGTCTATCGTGCAGAATAATGCTTACTATGCGCTGACCGCAACTCTTCACAAGACCTTCCATTTTTTTTGTTCAATAAATGTGTGTGTGTTAAAAAGAAAGAACCAGCGCCCTGTTTTTCTGTTGAGTTACTAAATGTACCACTCCAACATGTAAGCAAGGTCTGCCCCTGAGGTGTGTGCTAGCCTGGGAATGTGAGGTGTTGTTATGGTGGGTTTAGTACATACCATTAATTATAGTGTTACATGTGCTTCCCCCAACCCCCTCTTTCCCTATACCAGGAGTAGGCAAACCATGGCTCTGGAGCTACATGTGGCATCCTCCTTGTTGTGGCTCCCTTCTGCCTTGACTGACAAATGAAAAAAAAAGAATAAAGGTTATTTATCAATGTAATTTTGATTTATATATTATTTTATTTTTGTTATTTTCTTCTGTTTGTTGTAATCTGATGTTGTAACAGGTAAAATTTAAAAAAAAAAAGATTAAAACTTTTAAAAGTTTCTAAGCTGTTATGTTTTGTGGCTCCAGACTACTTTTCTTTAGTGGAAGAAGGAGCAAAATGGCTCTTTTGATAGTAAAGTTTGATGCCCCCTGCCCTATACTGTGTTGTACTCCATACTGTGCTGTCCACAACCTCCCCTTTCCCCATACTGTGCACTACCCTCCCTTTCCTTTCCCCACCTCTCCCCTCCCTGTATTTTTGTAATGCTGATAGCACTACAGCGGTCTCTCCCCAGCTCTCCCCACAGTGGCTGTCACTTCCTGTGAGCCTAGCTGTTTAAAGAGTGGAGAGGCGGGGCATGGGAATGGAGGGGGCATGCACCAGCACAGTACCCCCCCACCCAACAGCATAAGTAATCCCTAGGCAGCTGTCTACCCCTAGTCCTGGCCCTGATCTCTACATGCTAATTGAAGTAAGGCTTTATGGGGTGGGTGCAAATAATCAAGAGTGGAAAAAGGCATAATGGTAGAAATGTACGTGATAAAATAAATACAGCCACTATTACACTGAATAAGTTTGCTAAAAGTGCACCTGTCACCTCAAAACTAATACTAATTTAGGTTGTATTAATGAAATAAGCATTTTTGTAAATATATATGTATTAAAAAATGTACCTTTATACAGCGTTTCTCTCTGTCATCTTCCCCGTCAACCCGACTTTTCTTTCCTGAGTCAGGTGGACGGGGCTAAATGATGATGATTGGCATTATAGCTCCTCCAATCAGATCCCATAAAACACAATCTAGCAGGTATCTGATTGAACTATGTCCCAGGTGCCCACCATAAAATCTATATATCAGTGGCCCACTAAAAGAAAAGATTTTCTTATTTTTTCTTCATTTCCCTCCTCAGTCCCTGAAGACTCTTTTTGTCTCCACACCCCCTACCTGCTTCATACTACTCTCAAGAATATTCCATGACGGTAAAGTTTAAAGCTATAGGGGTTCCCACTAAACTGAGTAGTGAACTGAATTTCATATTTTGTGTAACTTTGTTTATCCATCTAAAGAATGAAATTATCTCAAAAGGGGCAACAAGTAAACTGCAATGTACCATGAATTAATAAGGTTCCTGTTCCTACTCTAGATACTAAGCTACAGAATAGATGCTGGTTTGCTTGCTAACAGTCAGATACTAGAACTCAACCAATTGTCTGGAGTGATCACTATGATTAATGCAAATTTCATTGATCTACAGAAGACAAATTGCTCAACGACATCTTTTTTTAATGTTAAACATGCAAGCTAAGTTGTTAATGTTCTCATTAGTCACTAGCAATCGAAAGCACTTAGATAATAGCTTTTTGAGCCACCAGATTACGTTAGATGTAGATTTTCATGATGGTTAAGCATTCTGCAGTAGCAGCTAATTTCTGGCATAAGGATGTGTTTGGAGTAAGTATTGGCACCATTTATTATTGGGTAAACTCTCAAGGACATTTAAGTTAATCCAGAGTAAAAAAAGTTAGCTGGCATATAGTAAACTTTTCAGTTTTGGTCCTATTGTAAAGGGGGCAGTCATGGACTTGCAGAGCATTTTGCCCTACCTTGCATACTTACACTGCGCAGGTAATTCACCTATTCATCAAGTATTGAAGTCTGTCCCACGTAGCAAATTGAACAAGTATTGTGTTCACATTTGCCACATTAAAGTGCACCTGTCATCTAGACAGGTAGGAACAGGTAGCATTCTAGCGTAATACGCTGTGCACGATATGCTAGTGTGAAGCTAGCCTTAGGTATCTGATTGGAGGAGCTATAATGTCAATCATCATTTAGACCCGCCCACCTGACACTCGTGAAAGAAAAGGTAAAGTTTTTCACTGTCCCCCTCATTGCTGTCCTCATCCCTGCTGATTTCCTTCCCCTGCTTCCCTCTCCCTGTTGCTTTCCTTCCTCTGCTGCCCCTCCATGCTGTTTCCTTCCCTGCTGCTTTTCATCCCCTGATGCCCCCCTCCATGCTGCTCTCCTTCCCCTCTTTCCCTTGATCTTCCTGCCCCACAACACCCCCATTCCCCATACTGTGTTGTCCCCACAAACCCCCTCTCACATTGTGCTGCTCCAAAACCTCCCTCCTACACTGTGCTGCCCCTCCTTCCTACTCCCTACACTTTGAGGGGGGGGGGGTGCTATATTCGTGCTCGCACCCCCAACCTCCTACATAGCCCGACTCTGTCTGCTGTAGAGATAAGCGTTACAGCTTTCCTCTCCCCAGCAATGATTCAACTTCCTGACAATCACAGGAAGTTTCATCATTGCTGGAGGGAGGAACACTGTAAATGCTAGAGCAGACAGAGCCTGGCCATGGAGGAGGTAGGTAGGGTCAGGGAAAAGGAGGGGGGCGAGCACCAAGATAGCACTTCCTCCTACAGTGCCCTATGTGGCTGCTTACCCTATCTATCCAGCATACCCCATGGCCTCTCTACAGTTCCTGCATCACTTGCCCCTGTGAGTTGCAGTTCCACTAATTCTGCTGCAAGTGTTCCTGTCAGGTTCAGTGGTGCAAAAAAGGTTGGGGCCCACTGACGTAGAGAATAAAGATTCACTGGGACTTATTCATGAAAGTCTGAATTGTTGTGTAAAGGTGTGAATTCACATTCATTCACCACTTCCCCATATGTGGGTATTTGGCAAACTCTGTGATGTGAATTTGAGACTACGACAGCTTACAACAGTTGCATGTGCACAGGTAATTTGACAATTTATCTAGCGTTGAAGTCTGTTGCAGTAGCGAATTCAACAGGGCATTTGCCAGTTTTACTTCAAAAGATTTATGTGGCAAATTAGTGGCTGATGGCAGGGCTGCTACTGTCCAGCTGACTACACCACAATATGCAAGAGACGACTACTGACACAGTTGCGGAATAATCCAATGTTTAGTGAATGAGAAGAGAATTGAAGCATAGTAACCTGAAGTGAAGAGAATTCACTTCGATGACAGATCAATTCTCGCTTTGATCAATTAGCCCCAAAATTTTACTGTGCAGCCTGAGAATCAGAATGGTCCTCATTAGAAAAACATTACAGTTAAAGGGTAAAAAGCAACCCAGTTTATTGCTGCTACATCAGTTACAAGTATACAGAATGGACATAGATAAACAAGAGATGTTTATGGAAATGGTACAATATACAGTAATTACTAATCCTACACATTATGATAATGGATTGCTGGCTCTCCTGCTGTGTGGCAGATGGAAGTACAGTTTCCAGGCCAGAACTGCCAGACATAGAAACAGTTTGTATTAACATGCTGTTAAGTTATTAACCTCTATGCCTACTCACTTATTAAGTGGATTATGAGCTGTGATTTTATTCCATTCTGATGTTTTTTATTGTGTGTTATTTCTATTTCTTTAATGTGGAATGTTTGGATATTTGCTTTTTACATTTTAATACAAACGTATATTGTGGGGGAGTAGTCAAATGCTGGGGAGCAGGTATCATATTTTAGCCAGTGAAACCCCTAAGTACAGAAATAACCTGCTCCTTTAACACCCAAACAGACAGGCAGAGTTTTACTTAAGACAAAATTCATGTAACATTTGGGAGTTATTTATCAAAGTGAGAATTTGACTGTCAAAGTTAATTCTCACCATTTCGGGTTGCTACGCTCTGATTATCTACTCCTTATTCACGAAACAGAGGATTTCCGTAGCAAATTCACCACCGCGTCAGTATTCCTAAAGTGAAGTCGCGACTGCGTCAGTAGCCGTCTATTCTGTAGCGTGTGACCATTGCTATCTGGCAAATTCGCCACATTGGAGAGTTAGAACGCATATGCATTCCATTAGTCGGCGCTGGCAGTTGATCTATACGGCCCCCAGGCTGAAAAAGTTTGGGCATCACTGGATTATACGTATCATGGCTACGAGCATTGCTGTAATGCACTATTATCACTGTTTGATAAATATATAGCTTGTCATAGCTCTATTGTATAGTTGATCATTGCTGTTTTCAAAATTACCTCCATGTTTGACATTAACCACAACATTGTATAAGAAAATGGTCCTTTTGATATTTTAAAACATACAAAAAGTGCAAACATGTTTGCTAAGTTTACACGCTTACAACATGATTGAATACATTTAACAAACAAAATTGTAACACCCTCTGTAAAAAGCATTTTTGTTGAACTATATTGTTATTAAGGAAAATAAGAAGGTGCTGTAATTAACAAGGGTATATTTATACAAAAGCTCCAGGTGTACCAACAGCAAACAGAAAATGTATGTTTACTGAAATCCCTTGAAAAATCTCTTTGCCACCAAAACAGATGATTCATACATTTAGTTTAATATACTATAGTAAGCATTAATAAGACAATTTCCTATCTGTCTGTTTAAGAAAAACAATGACATGGACAGTTTGTAACTATTAATGTTCAAAATTATTAGATGTCGGAAAAGATGCAATGGTACCATTTCAGTAAGAATCGTTGAAATGATTTGGGTCCTGTCTTTTTTTTTTTCTTTAGTGGGTGGAGGGTGGGGGGAATTTAGCAGGCTGCTACAGGGACATCAAGATCTTTCCTGAAATAGCAGTAGATTGTCTGAAAAAGCCATGTTTATTACAATTGCAGAATCATCAACTATAGTACATAATTTACAAAAGAGGCAAATTAAAAAAAATGAAATCATGACCACCCATTGTTTATACAGCCTGCAGTAATTTAAGCACTTACTTTAATGGGAAGAAAGAACCTCTGTTGGCCTGCGTGTGTGTGTGTATAAGGTAGGATAGAGTGGTTGTGTTAGTCCACAGATGCAAAAAAATAAATACCGCAATACTTGATGATAACTTCTTTTATTGGACTAAAAGTAAGTTTAAATAGACAAGCTTTCAAGAGGTCTGTCCTCCCTTTCCCAAGTCTCAAGCAATACTCAGACATATTTTTATTTTTTTCTATATTATATAATATTTATATATCACACACATATATATATATATATATATATATATATATACAGTATATATATATATATATATATATATATATAATAACTTGTAAGACTTATATTTGTAGTAAAAAATAGTGATTTGTCATGAAGACTGGACTGTTAAGCAGCAAACAACTGTACATAATCTTCTTCATTAAACAATGGTTGTTGCCTTGGACAATGCTGTATTTTTAACTTTGAATTTCCTAGGGGTGTTGGTTTGAATTTTGCATGCCAAATACATTTCTTTTGTGGAGATTTTGTTTCCTTTCAAGTCTATTTTAATCATTTGTTCTTCTTGCTTATATTTTTTTTTATATTCAGAAGAGAGTTTGAGGGCATACTTTCCCAGGAAAATGTTAGGATAATATCATATCTTTTTAAGACAAGGGGCATGATGTGTAAACTATTGATTTCTAAGTTCAGGGTAATGTCACTTAGGCAGCTTCCACTTACATTATTTAAGCCTACAACGTAAACAAATTTGTAAAAAATCAGGTTTATATTTGGCAGAGCTCCCCCCCACTTACCTCCTTGCCTTCTGATGTTCTTTTGTGATGATAAAATACTATAAGAGAGTTTTGCTAACAAAAAAAAAAAATAATAATATAGTGTTATTAATCATACGAGTTTTGTACTTTAATGTCAAACAACTGCAAGTATTGCTCCAGTATCTGAAGAACATTCCGTACAGAAGGTAATGATTGCAAACATTAAAAATCACTAAAGTGTTCTTAATCTATTTAATAAAAAAAAAAACAGGGTCATGAGCTCAATTTATTAATACCAAATGTGCATCTCAAAGTGTTTTCACAATTATTGCCTTTATTGATTCATCCAGACCAAGTGTGATTTGTAACAGCGACTTTGGCAGATATAAAAGCAGTTAACTTGATTAAGCATGTACAAAGGTCCCACTACTACTCTATATTTCTTTCAGTAGATGCACATAAGGCCTTTAAAAAGTAAGACTGGAACTAGTGTACATGATCGCTATCAAGCTTATTGTGGCCCATAGACAATGTGATAAGGAATTTTAATTTTCCAGGCTTGAATCTATGTAAATGGGGATGATTACAAATGTATATTTATATATATATTGATCAGCTGTTCCTCCCTTGATTTTCTTGATTGGCCCCTTTAGTTAAAGCCCAGGGGGATTCACATCCTTTAAATCTTAATGTGTGATCTTTATAAGTAAGATAAAGTGAGTTGTCTTGCCAAGGATTAAAAGAAACAGACATACCTCCTGAACCCTAACCTTTGGGTGATACTTATATTTGCAGTTATGTGTACCTCTTCATTAGAGGAAGTGCATAGATTAGCTAATATATAGGGGGTAATTCAACAAGCAGCGAAGTGAGCTACGATGCGTTCGGCTCACTTCGCT